>JAMKCH010030717.1:0-61811 GCA_023653785.1 Ophioderma brevispina | reverse complement strand
ACATTTCGCGCACGCTGTACTTGAAATGTACTCTACTCGAAAAGTACTGCCCGTTTCGAGTTTGCTCTCCCCGTACTGTCAAGAGAGGAAACAAGTACATTCCGAGCATATTATGTACTTGATCATAACCTGACCTCGAATGTACTCGAATGCATAAGTGACTCTCGAAAATTCTATTTTCACGTATCCAAATGACTCCGCCGGATAAGGAATGAAGGCGCCCTCCTAATATTTTTCATTTTCATGATACGCGGATGAATTTGAAACATTCCGCTTATAAAGGGACAATGACTCAAGTTTTAACCTTCGTGGTTTTCAAAAGTTTCACTTTACATACATTTCTCAAAAGCCGTTTTATTAAAATTATGATACAGGCTTAATGGTAATTGAAATTCCAAATATGAACCCTTCCCCCCAGACCACAATGCCGCTTTGCAAGGATGTTCTTTATATTATTAGCAACATATATGTGAGTGGCATTCTGGTCTTGGGGGGGGGAAGACACCATTTTTTGCATTTTTGTTTTGGGGGCCGAACAGCTAATGGAATTGCCAAAAAACAACAACAACCACCTATTACATCTCCATATATGAGGTAAGGTAGGCTAATCCACCAAGGGCCCAGTTCAGTAGTCTTGGATAAGCACATGTTAAGCAAACCGCTGACCAGCAGGTCTCGGTTCTGGTACCATAAATCCATAACAAAATCAGGGTGTGTATTTGCTTCTATAACTGGAGCAATGAAAGGTATTGAACTGCACCATGTGAATTGAGATTTTAATAGTGAGAGTGAGGAGTTACGTTGTCAAGATATCAAATAGCCACCGGTCATGGCTTAAGATGGCGGGTGCCATTGTATTGCCTCATAGAGTTTTTTCTTGTTGTGAAGACGGTTATAATAATCCAAATCGCAGCATTCCATTGCACACTACATAAACCATATCAGCATAAGCTAATAGCATATTTGGGTATTGGTACAAGGGCTTGCCTCGTTATCCTCTTGTAGCTTATGAAGGGCAAAAGTTCTTATATGTAGGTCCATTTACAAGCCCATACAAAGGGCCGCTATGCCACATCTCCTGTTCTCTTTATTATTTAATCGTAACTGGTCGTGCCCATGGAGGCATGCTCAAGCTTTGGCTTTTTCCAGAGAGGGCATGCCCTGAAGTTTTCTCAGACTTTCTCATTTTTTTCTTGAACAAGTGTATTTTGAGATAAAAACACCATGTATAATGATTAATAGTTGTAAAACACCAGTCAAAATTGATGATGAACTAAAACTATGATGATTATAGAGGGCCTACTTCATTTCTTTCCGGCGATGTCCTTTGCATCTCAGGTTGCGCATGCTAAAAGTACGTAATCGAACACATTGTACTCGTAATGTACCAGATACAGACACTGTACTCGAATGTACTCATTATACTCGAAATAGGCTCGAAGAGTAATTTTGAGGTTCCAACCTTCGCACCTCCAGATATCTATTTATTTTACATTTAGCGAACATGTACTCGATCATAATAGTTCTTCGATCCAAAAGGTGTACTCGAAATGTATTGAAAGTACTAATCACGTTTCCAATTTGCACCTCAGAATTGTGTAGAGAAAAGGTACACTATGAGTGCAACATTAATAGGTTGTAAATTAATACGTTGAAGAAGTGCCAAAAAGTACATTTCATACAACCGTAAAAACTAAAAGGAAAGGTCAGCAGCCCTAGCCCTTCGAGTAGACACAAGTAAATTTTGTCAAATCCCAAGATACGTACATTTCAGTACATTCTTCCGATTACAATAGAAGTGTACTCGGATTCTACAAGGGGTAAATGAATTGCGTATTGGTCCCCTGTTGTGCAAATGTCATCACAGCGGTACAGATTATTTGGCAATGGTGAGGGTAGGTTTCGGGGTGGCTATGAAGTCGTGTGTGTGGTCGGGTTTTGGGTCGGCTTCATGGTGTTTTGCCAAAGGGCAATTAATTTCGAACTTGTCGTCAATTCGGGACGCCCTGTCATATACTGAGGTTCAAATTAACGCAATTTCAAAAGCCACATCTGTTGGACTTCTTCGTTGTTGCATCTCAAAAAAGAGGTCAAGAGCTGTTTCCACGGCTTCCTTTCATGACCTATGCGCAAACCCATGTGTCCATTAGCTCCGGAGAATGGCACGTCGGAGATTGTGGCTCCCGAAATATGCTCCAGGACCATGAAACCAGTCTTATTATCTCATAAGGAAGCTATTCATATTTGATCTACTTCATCCACAACGCTGAGTTTTATGATTCCAATCTCACTCTAAAATACAAATAACATCTAAACTAAATTTGTTCCTGGCGTGGGATTCGAACCCACGACCTTTAGATACCAAGACGAGCGCCCACAGACCACGCCACACGCAATCCGAGCCGGCAAGAAGTCGTTCCTTTTTGTATACTTCAATATAACAATTAACGGAATAAAGCGCACACCTAATAATGAATACGCCCTATGAACGAAGTTGAAAATATATGGCTCCTGGAGCATGATTTCGGGCCAAAATCTCCAAGACTCCGGAGGCGGCGGTCGACCGTTTATATGATTTAAATTTCCAGGTAAAGGCGGTAGCATTGCTTGAGGCCCTATAAAAATCCCACATACGTTAAATATATATTTCCTTTAAGTTAGTTTCAAGTTCGTTAAGATTCCCTCAATTTTTTAATGCAAACGATTGCTCCCGCATCGGCATTTTTTTGGAGATTTTGCGGGGTAGATGCTCTTTGTCAATTGATAAGTCAATACAATGGAACGTTGTGTTTTTTGGAACCTGGATTTCCACCTCACGTTAGAATGGTATCGCGGCTGTTTACAACCAATGTGTGTGGTAAAGGTCGTTTGCTTTTAAAATGAAATCCATTCGTTCAAGAGTCATTTTTCCTAGGCTCAAGGGTTGCCAAGGTAAGATATACCTTTTAAATACAGGAAAGCCATGTGTAATAAAATACTTGAATTTGTATAACAATACGAATTATTTTTGTTGTGGATCGATAATTCCGTTTCAAGAATGTTAAGTCCAAACAATTACAACAAATTAAAATTGTCGATAATAACCATTACATGAATGTTCTTAGCATTATAAAACTCATATAGACTACAAGTGGCCACTAGGAGTCCATAGGCGTTATGGCTCCTATATACTTCTCGTGTTTTAGATTATCTATGTTTTTCGAGCGTGCATTATTTTTTCACGAAGGCACTGGGCTCTGTCAGATAAAGCGCGGGTCATCAGATAATGCACGGTCCTCAGATAAAATTCACGCGGGTCACCACAAGTCTCAACTTCCTCCGTAGCACTAGAAATAACCGTCAATCACTTGATATCGACTTACTGCTCAATATCAAGTAACATGTCTGCATCTTATATATACCCTCTACGAACTTAGTAGCTACAATCTATGGTGTAGTCCTGAAATGCGTACAAATCTAATTAACGAGAACAAGTTTTTTTGTACTCTAAAATACGATACGTTTTGACTTTAAATATTGATCTTAAATATAAAATGTTATAATTTGTCAAGTTCGAAGCCGTTCAGAAAGTTTAGTTGCTAACGTAGAGTTACGCCAGCGCGAGATTTGTTGGCCACAGAAACCGCACACCTGGGCTTCAAAAACTACGGCGTCTTTACACATCCGCACAAAGATGGCAATACTTGACCGCGTGCGGTAAAGGTATAGAAATGGCATATCAGGTTGCTATCTAAGAGGCCCCATAAAAATTCGTTACTTCAAGAAACCCAATATCAAAATAGAATCGTTTCAGTGCAGAAACCAGTCATGTTTTGTACATGCATGTCTGCGTTGGTCTTTTACATCTAATACAGTGGACGTTGGAATTGGTAGAAGAAAATTCATATGCATTTATATGCAAAATCGTCACTGATGGGTTTGTTTTGAAAAAAAGTAAGGGCAGTGCGAAAAGTGTATCTTTCTTTCAATTTCATTGACGCGTTTCATCACTAATGGGTTTGTTTTGAAATTGCCAGAGAGGTGCGAGAAAGATTAGCCACTCTAAGTGTCTTAGAGAGTCTGATCTTTCTCGCACTTCCAGATCATTTCAAAACAAACTAATCAACAATGAACTGCGTCAAGGTCTTTTTGACACTATTTATAGAGTATAACTTTGGACATGTTGGAGTGTAGAAGTGTTTTTAATTTATTTTAAAAACTACCTCAAAATTTTGATAAATTACGTTAATTATTAATGTTAATGTAATGATTTGATACTATTGTTTTCTCAAAGTATATGACGGAAAAGGACCACGCCTCAGTGCATTCGACAGGATAATTGCACTTGACCGTATGTGTCAGTGCAGGCAGCCCTCGACCCTTCGGGTCTCGGGCTGCCTGCACTGACCCATACGGTCGCGTGCGATTATCCTGTCGAATGCACTAGGCTAGGTCCTTATCCTTATCATAGTGAAGATGCCAAAACCAGTGGCTTGTACCTATCGTGATTCATGATAACATGTCCGTAGGATTGTTCCTCAACACTTAGGCCGGTATTCTGAAAGGGAGTCTAACTTTAAACCTAGGTTTAAATCAGGGTTGGTTCTACACGAGTGGACTTTTTCCTTTCAAAATACTGTGAAAGTTAAATGTAACGAGTGATAAATTCCTCATGGATGAGCCGTTTCTGTCCATCCATGAGGAAATTTCTCACCCGTTACAGGCTACAGCCCATTTTAAAGTATGTTGGAAAGGAAGAAGGTCCACTCATGTAGGACTAACCCTGGTTTAAACATGAGTGTAAAGTTACACTCCCTTTCAGAATACCGGCCTCAGTCTTCTTTTTCGGAGCAATCTTGAAGACAACGTTGTCCAGCAGCCCGAGACAACCACGTTCTATAGGTCTCTTGATGACACCAAATTCTGCTATAGAGGTATTTCACCTCACTCATGCATAACCTATAACAAAAGGTGTTAGTTACCGTAGTATTCGTCATTCAGATCAATTTAATACCCGACCTTAAAGTACTTGTGCTATTCAAAGTGTGACCCATACGTTTATGCATACACATCCAACATGCATATCGTTCTTTAGATTTAGGAAGTCTCCAGAAATGTTGATTGGTCTTTGCCATTCCCGGCAAGATGGCCGCTAATCCGAAAGGTGGAAGACCTCTATACAGTTCGTGATGAAAAAAACCGCCATAAATCAGGTCTGTCACAGTTTACCCAAAGTTGACAGAATGGATATAGGCCTGTATTGGAGAAGTCATGTTAATCACCTGATTTAAAAATACGGGTACAATGAGTCAATTTTATTTGATATGGTACAATGCCAGTCCTTTTTGATAAGTTGAAAAATATGAGGAATTCCTCACTTGACCCATAAACTAATTGATGGGTACAAATTGTTTTAGATAATATGGGCTAATGCCATCAGGTACACTATCTTTAACTAAGTTTAAGGGAAGAAGTTATTTAATAATCTTTAGGGTAAGTAGGTGACATAAGTAAGCTATTAGGGTTACAAGAAGGAAGTTTGAAGGTCGGTGGGAGGTTGTAAGGATATTTTTCAGCAATTCAGGCAAGTATTTTACCGATGTTTCAGCATTTCAGTCATGTTTATAGTTAGACACTTCATGATGTTTAGTTTGTTTAATTACGTGCTAGTACGTTATTTAATTTTTCCACCATTAATTGATTAGATTTTTATTTTCTTTATAGTCCACTATTTTATTGTCTATATATAGTAAACAAAAGGAGTTGTAGGTTGATGCTGATGGGGAGGGTAGGGCAGGGTGAATTGGTCTCATTTTCAGTGCATCCTGCGCATCTGAAATGTGCCTTTATTTTCAATATTACAAGAAAAAATAATAAAAAAGCAGGGAAAGGGGAATGCAATGAAACCATTCAAAGCTATGATCAGTACCAAGGAATTACACACGCATGTCAAAGCATAAAGCGTAGATGGGTAAAGCAAATATAGTGTATAGACCGTATTCAATAGGACGTCAGCACCAGGACATGTTGGTGGGACAAGATGCATACATTCCAGGATACCATACATTAAGCTGTCAATCGATCCATGTTTAGCGATTGCAAGGGGATCATGACAGGTGAATGTATTGTAGTAAGGGAATGCGTTATCTTGTCCACCAAAATGGCTGGCTATTGAATACGGTTCTATAGTAGGCCCATGACTGGAGGCACATTGCTGGCAATAGGGAGAGTTCAAAAAGCCGCGCGAGGACAGATGGAAATAAAATGACAAAAACGCAATCAAGCTCAAGATGCAAGGCGCATGCCAAGTGGGATATTAATGATTCTCGAGTCAACGCGACAACATAACAAAATAACAGTAGAGCATACTGATGAGAGTGAATTAAAAAAATGAAAATGAATAAAATTTTGGTGTTTTTTACTTTTTTATGGTTTTTTAAAAAATAATTATTAATCTGAGGACAACTTAATAATTCAGCTAATTAAATCAGTGATCTGAGCATGTGAATGATGAAGCAGATAACAAATGAGCTTCAGGAAATATCAACAGTTCCAGCTGCGTGAGGGGACGTCTGCTTACAGAAGCAATGAATCGTGAAATGCCAACATGAATATTAAAAAAACACATTACGTATACTAGGCAAGAGTGGAAAGAGGAGAAAGCGCAGAAGCCACAACACACTGCAGGCGCCGAAAAACAAATGAATGGAAACAGGGAAGGCTTGTCCGCATATAAACTCACACAACTCCAAAAATTAATTGGAAACCAACTATATTATAAAAAAAAAGGGTGGAGAAGGACGTGAGGATTAAGCCATAACAACACAAAAAGAACATGACAGCATAGGCATAAGGAGAGGCGGACGCTCAGGCACTAGAGGATGATCAGCACGACAGCGGAGAATTACGATCAAGCACGATGAACCAAGACATAACATACCAAATTTTCCGAGTCACAGGTCTATATTACAACATAAAGTCAAGGTAAAACTAATATAAGTAATGCGATTAATGCGAGAATGAAAGCTAATTAGTCATGCCAACACAATAATGACAATAATGAAAAACGAAAAATGAAGAAAAAAATAAGAAGTCCAGTACATGCATAGTGAGAGTGAGTAAGGATAAAACACGCAGGAGTAGTTAAATTGTCAAGCGCCAAAAAAACAGTAAGGAGAAACAAGGGGGCGACCACAACTAAGCTAATATCGACTCACAAAACAACAACAAAATAGCAAGTGGGGAAAATGATATGAACCGGGTGTGGCCATTTTGTGAACCACAATCTGATAACACATGACCCTGATGAATTCTACGGAATTAAAGTGCATTTTTCTACGGATAAAAGTGATTTTATTCCGAAAGTCTTTGCTGATTCATTGCAGGGTCATGGGTAGTCAGTGAGGTCACAAAATGGCCCCACCCTGGATTATTGTTAGGAAGGTAATCCAGCACCGTATTGGGCCAGTGCAGGAGCCCGAGAGCGAATTATCCGATTATCATGACAGAATGCACTGCGGTGAGGTGCTATCCGTCAGATTTACCTTTGAGAAACAGAACCAAGAATGTCTCGGAAGCTGCGAAGGAACCAATAGCATGTGATGATGTTGACGTGGGGGAGGAGTGAGTTCTTCTTCTTGGTATGAGGCAGCATCTATCTATGCGGTAAGATTGGAGCCAACTCGACACGTTGATTGGTTGGGTGTGAGAAATCCTGTGTCCACCGGTGGACGAAAGGAGGGCATCTCATTGAGGAAGTGATCCGCAGTCTGTGATGAGAAACCACATTGGCAGGGCTGGTGATGGCGCTAGCCCTCATCGGGCATGTTGCTATTGAATGCGGACGACTCATGCGCGAATCCGGGTTGAGGTGACCCATTCCTTGCGTGGGAGATTGCTGCCAGGGGGTATGTATCTGTCTTAGGTGTAATAGAGGGTTGATCTGGTCTTGGGGCATCTAGCCCAGGCAGTTTCCATGTCTGTAAAGAGTTGAATGGGGAACCGGAGAGTTTAGCAGCGTGTCGGCAGAAAGGTCGGCGAGAGCGAGATCTATGTCTACCGAGTTGGTGTGGATTCTTTACAGTGTTGCTGCAAAAGGTGCTTTTGTCCAGCAGGGCCTATTCACTAGTTGGCGTTGGTGTTACTCTCCGGAGTGCTGCAGGTGCAATGCCATGAGCACTGGTAGGAATTCAGATGGAGTAGGACGGAGGCAGACCAGATGATGTTTCAGGTCTCTAGAGTACTGTGCCAGCTTCTGTGTGTGAGAGTCGTTGCACCATGCGGGGCGGCAGTTTCAGCAGTGCTGTAGAGCAGGCCAAGGCAGTGGTGACGTGGTCGTGGGGCTGAGCACCTCCTGAAGATCCAGCAATCGGCACGGAGGTTATTCCTGGAAGATACCTGGACGCATATGGACTCGAAGTGCTGACGGTAGGTAACCTGCCGGTCAAGCTTCACTCCCAAGTAGGTTGGGGTAGCTTGTATGGCAGAGGGCGCTCCATTGAGGGTGATTTGAAGCTGGCGCATGAGCCTCTTTGGTGTTGAGGTGGAAGGCAGTAGCGGTGGTTTGGCTTAGCTCAGCTTCAGTCTGCAGGTCTTTAGATATGCTGCAAGTGTGGCCACTGTCGTAGTAAGTGTGCTTCTACTTCTGATCCAGTGTGTCGACGTGGAGGAGGGCAAGTCGTCGGCGTAGCCATTATGTCATAGGATGTGTTTGAGGTAATCGCTGATAAACAAGTTGAAACAGCATAGGAGCCAGTACAACAACCTTGTGGTACTCCGTTCCCAGACGACGCAGACGACTACTCTGCCCATCACTGGTCTTGAGAATAAAGCTACAGCTTGCAAGCATGTTACATGTGATTGGACAAGGTGACGATCCGGGATTGTCCTGAGAGCTGAGTGTCAGGCCTGGCGTTCCGTGGCCACACGGTGTCGTATGCTGCAGTAGGTCCACCAAGATGCGCCTGCCTTACGGCCGCTTTTAGAGCTTCTCTCAATATCATTTGTGAGTTTTACAATATGAGGACAGTGCTACGGCCACGGCGAAATCCTGCTTGTTCTTCAGGCAGATGGGGTTCGACGACGGGCTCCAGCCGGGCCAGGATCTCCTCTCAAGGAGTTTGAAGGAGACACACAAGTAGTGATTTGGGCGTTAGTTCTTAGGGTTGTCCTACAGGCTTGTTTGGTTGGGGAGTGCGATGATGTAGCTCTCCTCCAGATCTTGGGTAAGGACTCGTTGGTAAGGCAACTGTGTATAACTCCGGAGTCAATCAGACTCGTGGGCCTTATTGCATCAGGAACTCTTGCTGGTATTTATCAGGGCCTTGGGCTTTCCACTCTTTAGTTGACTGATATCAGAGGTAATCTCAGTTAGTGAGAAGGATGTGGAAAGTGACCCGTCCACCCCGGGGGCTCGACGAATTTTGTGATTCTTTTTTGACAGAGCGAGTGTGATTCCTTGTCATTTTCAGTTACGACCAGTTGCGAGGAGTTGCTCAGCAATTGATTGGCAGTCACTGGACATTTCGATGTTTGGAAATTCTGCCGGTGAGGCCGGTTTATAGTCTGAGCCTTCCTGCTGGAGTGGGTGAGTCGATTCCTTGGACCGTCTCCTCCCAGCTCTCACATTGGGGGGGTTGGGGCGTTCCTGTCCGCAGTTTGTCATGATCTGCCTTGGCTGGAAGCTTCTTCCCCTGTTCAAATCAGGAAATTATGTAAAAGTATCACAGTCCTCATCCAGGATGGATATAACTGCGACGCATGCCACGTGTGATGGTCTTCTTTGCTATGTTAATAATGAGTTGACACAGTGCTGTGTAAGAATTGACCAGGTTGGAGGAGGTTGGTGTCGGGAGGTTTGGCACTTCTAAATCCACCAGGTTCTTGAATGGTCCAGTCTGCCTTGCGGAAGTTCCACCTTTTACTGCTTTGTTGGTACAGGCTTAGCAAGGCGCTCCTGAGCGATCAGTGATGGTCTGTGTTTGGGACTTCGGAACGCGTCGAGAACAGTACGTGAAAGGAGAATGGTGTCCATGTGTTGCAAAAGCGGTGTTTGTTAGACGTATTCCACCCTACCAGAATTGAAGTGTCTGTATCAGTATCAGTATCATAATCAATTTATTCCCAAAGTAAATCATCGAATAATAACAACTCATAAGATGGTAGGATGGCCAATGAGCAGGCTCGATAAGTTGACGCACCCTGATATTACAAAAAATTATTTAAATGCATAAAAACGAACAAAGACGAGTACAGACTATCAGGACCTGTAGTGCAAACGAGACCGGACAAAACATGTGGGCAGACATGTGTGTTGGCAGATAATCATTTTAATAACAAGCAAAGACGTGAAGACTGGATAATTATTGATAAGAGCTTAAAATATGACTAGTATAATGTTTCTTAAATAAATAAGATTTTTGCATTGCTAATGTGATCAGGTTGGCAATCCAAGATATGGGCCTTGTCTTCTAATAGTGTGACTAGCTACGGTCAGTCCTTAAAGTTAAAAGGACGTAAAGGTGGACAAGCTCTAGTTCCATATCCATGAAATGTATTTGTTCGATGGAAGAAGTCTATAATTCGAGGGGAGATTGTTATTAGCAAAACGGTACATAAAGAGAGCCTTATACAGTTTTATGATATCGTATATTGGAAGCGTGTTCATTTTTGAACATGGCAAAGTGTGAGCCATACCATATGAATTAGTAACAAAGTCTAATAATCTTTCTTTTGTTTGATTGATACTACTTTAAATTTCAGTTGTTTTAATCACCCCAGACGATATTACAATAATAGAGATAAGGCAAACAATTGTTCTATATAATGAGAATAAAATTTCACCTGATAGAATGTGTTTTCCCCTCTGAACATGATGCCAGTATAATTTAGATATCAAGTTCCCTACATATTGGTAGAATTCGCAGTCAAGATGTTGTCGATAAAAACACCAAGGAATTTCGAGTGAGTTACTTGGGTAATTGGAAGATTGTCATATAACACGGTTGGTCGGTAAGTTCTTCTACTCTACTTATTTTAAAGATTTCTTCTTCTTAGCGGTCCACAAGTCATATTAATGGCTTGTGGTGGTGTCAGGAGTTATTCAACTAAGTAAGCTGACCGTCGGGGCCGCGTGTATCTATGAAACGGACGCTCCTAACAGGCCCGCGTTTTTGAGACTGTGGCGGATTGGAAACAGTCAGGGGTTTACACCTACTCTTATCGACACTGACTGCGATCTACATTCAGTGTGACCTCTCTGTACACGGGACCCGACGGCTTAACGTCCCCCCGAAGGACGGGGTTCGTTCATGATTCATTTTTGCCAATTCCAAGTGACCCATGGAGGAAGCGGTATTCTGTATTTAATCATAGCTCGTATACAGATTAAATTCCAGAATTGCGCACCCGAGTAAATCCCAGTAAGTGACCCCACCGTGATTCGAACCCGGGATTTTTGTTTGGTAAATTTGCGCCCACAGGCAAGCACCCTAACCACTAGACTCACGCTCTCCCCATTTAAAGATTGTATTAATTTTAACTGATATTGATGATTATTTTGTTTACATTTAAACCAAGCAGATATGAGCTTGAGTTCATCATTCGCCACTTTTGCAAGTTGTCAACATTATGACTGAAATAACTTAGGTTCTTATCATCTGCATAAACATAAAATGAATACTTGTTACAACAGAAAACATACATTCAGGTAAAATAATAAATAGTCAGTGGCCGATGCTTGATCCTTGAGGACCCCAAATTGTATGTTTTACGTTTTAAACATTGTTATTGAAGGATACATACTGGTTCTATTTGTTAGATAACTCTTGAACCACTCCGCGGGCTTTACCACGGACCCGTAGTGAAAAGTTTGTCCAATAGAATAGAATGTTTATTGTGCGAAAGCCTTCGATAGTCCAAGAATATCCCCTAACGATTTGCTTATTATCTAGACGAGTGACAATGTCGTTATAGGCTTCAAGAACAGCCATGTAGTTGAGAAATTTTTTTCCTAAAACCAGATTGTCGGATGTGAAAGGTTATATTTGGTAATAAAATCATAAAGTCTATTTATGCATGATGCGTTTCATAAATTTGGGGGGGGAGAATGCTGGGAGTATTGAGATTGGCCGATAATTAAAAATCTCGTCAATTGCCACTTTTTAAATATCGGTTAACCTTGGCAGTCCTTAAGTGTTCAGGAAAAAACCATTATGGGACTGATAAATTGAAAATAAATACTAATAAGTGCAATAAGTCAATGACTTTATGAGGAGACCACGCTTTAGACCGTCATGACCAGGACTGGACTGAGAATTTAGCACCTTAATGTTGTCATAATTGTCATGTCATCAGTTGGGACAAGGAATAATGAGTTTACCGGTGATTTTGATATGAGATACATCTTTTAGGAAAATTGCCATTTGTGTAGGGTTTTTGCTAGCAGATCAACTCCAATGTTGGTAAATAATCATTAAAAGCTTGGAACTAATATTGGGATCAGATGTGTTGGATTATTTAATGTTGAAAGATGCAGTGAATGTTTTATTTACGCCCCATAAGATATTCAATATATTCCATGTTTGGTTTCATATTATTTTTATGTTCATTGATTTTTTCAGCCAGTACTGTTTTGCATTTCTAATCAATGTGTTTAAAGTGTTTCGATAACGCGGGAGCTTGCATTTATTATTTCAGTGTGCGGAGATGAGTATATTTTCTGTATCATTTGTTTTTGCGATGTACAATTAACTATACGTTTTGTGAGCCATGGTTTTGCGTGGATGTTGTTTGTAACTTATACTTTGGTTTTAAATGGAAAGCATCTGTCATACATATGCCAAATTTAGCCAAAAAACGTTTATAAGCTGCATCAGGATCATCTTCACTTGTTACAAATCCCCAATCAGTTAATTGAATGCTATTTCTAAATAACCGAATATTTTCGTCACTAAAAGAACGGACGCGTTGTTTTTTGGGTGTGTTGGTGTTTGATTGCGAGAGCATTTTTAAACTGGACAAATTATATAGTGGTCGGTTTAGTCATTGATCATTATTGGCAGCGTTTATCTTATGATGATTACATTGGTGAATATTATCAAGCATCTAGCGGAGTAGGGCGTGATCCTGGTTGGCCTATCAATAAGTGGGATCATTTATGCATAAAGACAACGATTTAAGAATCATTAATATGATTATCGTTATATTCATTTAAAAATATTTAAATTAAGTCCCCAGATAGTAACATTTCTTATTTTTCATTGGAATTTTTGTCAAACAGTTTCATTAAGGATCGGTATAAATGTAACAAACATCGGTCCTAGCGCCCTATATATGTTACCAACAACAATATTTTAGCATTCCTTTTGGATTATTATCCACAAAACGATTCTGAATGATCCACGGCACTAGGACATGTATGCATTCTGAATTACTTGAGATCATCCCTTAACTTAAACGATAATGAGTTAGAATGTCCAATGCACACTCCACTTTTCTATCTTTTACGATGAGTATTAACCAATTTTATAATTTCTTATAGAGATAGTGTTGAACCGCTCTCGTAACCAAGTTTCGACATTGCAATGACATAAAACGTATAGTTCAAATTATCAATAAAAAAAATCAATAGCATCGCGATTCTTATTAAAAACTGCGGCATTTATATGTAGGATTGAAAAACCACTATCAGAAAATTTATTGCTGCACTTTGAATCAATATATAAGAGCATTTATATTACAAGAGGACTGAAATTCAATTGTAATTACCAAAAGCTGATGTAAAACATTATCATAAAGAAACGGATTGAATTTTCAAGTTTAACTGTTATTATACTACAATGGAATGGTCCAAGCAATGTAATTCAGTTAACTCATCATCGTCCTAAGTAATTATTAAAAGGAAAAAGTCCCTCATTACATTGGAAGCCAAACCAGTCATAATTCTGATTTATGTCGTATAAACACATTTAATTCTGGTTGCTTGGGGTTCGTGCAAAAGTTGTACACCAGATTTTAAGGCCCAGTCCTCTAGGGTAGCCCATCAGTGGTTTTCCTGTAACCCAGGTAATGCTATGACTGCTAAAGTCGCCAGCATAAATACAGGGTGACCATAAGTTCGAGAGAGTCTGCTTGGAGCCGATGGTTAGGTGGCTTGTAAGACATTGGTGACAGACATCTACAATTTGGTCGTTGCCCATTCCAGGTGAGTCCTGAGTTGAGTAGGTGCAATATGTTTTCCATTGGCTGATTTTACTAGCAAAGGTGGTAATCCCATGGGTAGCACTCTTGGTGTGTGCGGCTAGGGTGTAGCCGCAGTTGTTCAGAATGGAACTGTCAGTAGCGTGTGTTCCTTGGAGGAGAATCGCAGTGACTTTATGTGTATGTGTTAGGTGTTCGATGAATTTTATCTTTGCCCTAGTGAGACCTTCCACTTTCAGTTGAAGCACTGAGTTGCCATCTGACTTGACATCTGGTGTGCCTGCCCAATAAGGCCCCTGTGGCCAACTTGCATCAGATAGCGTCTTCGGCGGGGCCTGATAAAAACATTGATATAAAAAAGACAACAGTGGAAATTAAAAAAACAACGATTGCGTACCTCATTAATTATCATTCCCTGAACAGACCATTACCGGGGTTCACCACGAGAAGGTTGATAATCTTGACCCCAAATTGATTTCAAAACTGGCTGAGCACGAAGATAGCATACAAAACTAATACATTTCACTGTACATATAGACCAGTCCAAAATAGAATGAATGCTGCCTTATCCCAACACTAATTTTAAAAAATCAATGCCAACAGAATTGTATTGAGAATACCTTTAAAAACAACATATCAAAAGTCTACTAAAATCAAGGAGTGGAACTATATTTTTTAAGGGGGTAAGGTTTAGTACAGGGTCAAATATAAAGTATCAAACGCGTCGAAAAGTATCCAACGTGTTCGTTACATTTCAGGATTACAAAAAATATATATTTTGCCATATCTGCCAGGTTGTAAGTTCAATGATCAAAATAGGTTAAGGTCACAATTGGGGTAAATTTTCAGATATTATCCGTTCGTTATAAAAATGGTGTCAAATTGTTCGTCTAATGGTACAGGAACCCGAAAATATACTGGTTGCACCATCTATAATATTTGTTGCATAATTGGAACGCAAAAATGTGACTGGGGCTACAGGGTCTATGGGAGGTCACCTAGTCATAGGCTCTGGTAATTCTTTATAGAAAGTTTCAAACAAGAACCTATTTACATTTACTTATCTAGTGGGACAAAGTTAACAGTTACAACCAGTCCGCTCAAAATCGGACTTCTATGAATTTTACCAAAGGATGACTTGAACTGTTATGAACCTATTGTACCAAACTATAACGCGTAGAGGGGAAACTATACTTTTTTTAAAACCTTAGGAGTAGCCCATAAATTGTACATCATTTAAATCAATTCGACAATTCTAATTTTTTACCCCGTACAACGTTGCCCCTTATTTCTACTTTTCCACTAGGTTTGATTTTGGTAGACTTTTACTATATTCTTTTTGGATATTTCATGAGTATATGAACACCAAATTGTTTCTGTTGCAATTTGTGTTGGGGCAAATCATACAATTATTGGACTAATACTGGTAGTTTATATTTTTCATGTGGCTCGTCGTTCGTACCTCCTACAACGCCGTTCTAAGGCTTATCCTAAGACTAAGTTTTCATACAGTGACAAGAGATCGAGTGTTTTTGACTTGTTGTACATGAAACAATTCAGTATTTTACAAACCAATTCGTCCTGAAAGAGTACTGGTCTGAAGCTGCCCCGCTTAATGTTTAAAAAAAAAAATGCCACCCCTGTTTGCGGCCTATTTTGTAGATTCGCTAAGCTATAACTCTTGCAACTTGCTAAATATACATGTCTCAAAAGTTACGAATTAGCGACCACGCTCACACGTATCAAGGCACTGATCTGTACACGGTAATCCGGCTGTATTGCTTCGCATCAACCTCGGGTATTTTGCGTGCGAATCCACCAATCTTGTCATCAGAACTATCCCCGCATCACCGTTTTCGTTCTCATCAAGTCTTCATCAATAGTAAATTTATTGTTTCGAAAAAGCATGAAAGACCCGCCAATTTCAGCTATGAAACTCCGCTAAGCGCTACCAATATACCGACTTCAAAGTTGAATTGGATGAATCTTGCTCGCTCGGTTAGTGTAAAAGGCAGAATCGCAGATGGACATTCATGGGCAGAATGAGCAACACGAGGGCAGAATGGACGAAAAACAAAATTGGTCGGAATGATCAGAAAAGTAGAATAGCAGATTGATCAAGATAGAAGGGACAGAATGGGCAGAAAAGCAAAATCTACCGAATGGGCAGAAAATCAGAATGAGCAAAAAGCAAATTGGCAGGAGAAAGGGCAGCATCTTCTTTGTTTAGCCTGGAAGTATACATGTTTTATGAGAGGGGATAGTCAATACGATCACCCCCAATGTCGAAGCCACGTTTTTGACCAAAATAACTTCATATTTTTCCATAATAGTTTTAAAAATGGTACGCGACGCGCTTTGCGGGCACTTTGTTCTACTTACAATTACATTTAACGTTATTATGTTCTAAATGGCAATTTTTAGCGGCTTTTGCTCGCACATGGGGTAATATCAGATCGTGTCAGTAAACCTATTTCATTAATAAATTTTCATCCAACCCCATCCCCCATGTAAATGAATTTCGCCACTGAAGGTCAGATAAGGTCCCGTTCATACTTCACTGCATTGTAGAGCAGTATTGCAATGCCGCCTACCAAAATCGTTACTGTAATCACTTCGCATGGCAGCAACGCAATGCAGTACTGCAACAAATTAAATGTAAATTTACAGTAAATCGATTCGATTAGGAGTGCAGCGGAAGTGATGGAACATTGTAGTAAGTCCGTTTTTTACTTCCACTGCAATGTAGGGCAGTGCGTTGCATTGCCTTGATTTACTGCAATGCAGTACACAACAAAGTTAAATTCGTTCTAACATCACTGCATTGCGGCGGTTCAATCAAAGTTGCAGCAGAAAGTGGTCCGATTAAAGGTTCGTTCATAATACACTGCAGACGTTCGTTGCGGTAAGTTGCAGTGCTCGAGTTACGGTCTCTGTCCAGTATAATGCATTGCGATACTGCGACCGGTTAACTTTATTTTACTGCAGCTGCATCAGGTTACGTTGAGTTGCTGCACTAGATGATCGACATATCGGCACTGCACTGCACATTGCAGCGAGGTATGAACGAACAGGGCAGGCAGCAACTGCACTGTCATTGCAGTGGAAGTATGAACGGACCTTAATTTACACGCAGCACAATGCAGTGGAAGTTTGAGCGGACCTTTAGGATTAGGGAGAAACGCATGAGTAGCACTAGGCATAATATACATCGTTTTCATTTAGATTTTTTCTTTCTTCCGCAATTTCTGTTATATTTTTAGTTTGTTTTTTTGTTTAGTGTTGGTATTAATTTTATTTTTTCATGATTGTCACCATGCTTTGTTTGCTGTTTGTGTGTTTTTGTCTTTAAGTTTTTTGTTTATTTTTTTATAATCGTTACTTTAGTCTCGTACTATTTTCTTAACATGAGGATGCCAAAATAAGCCCCAACCGCCTATCGTTTGTTTGAGCATGTCTCACAACTGTACCTAAATCTAGAACACGCATTCTATGTTTAAAAGGGTGATGGATTTCGTTGTCCATTCTGTCCAGTCTCATTCTGATTTCCTGCCTTTTCCACCAACCGTTGACTCGAATCACCTCTCTTCCACCGTTTTATATAGAACTTTTGACCTCGTTAGGTCCGGAACAGCGTCCACCAACTCCCTAGTTTTTTGGATTGTATCAGCGAAAATAAGCGTGTTCGTTCCGATTCGAATAATTACCGGGACAGCTGCAAACTGAGCATCAATGGATAACATCATTTTAATTTACCTTAACGACGACACACTAAACTAACATAGTGTCTGGGGCGATTTTTAGAGCTGCTTCGCACTCAAAAATACTATCAAAATCACTACATTAAATTTGTAATTAACGTAATTTATCTCGATTTTGAGCTATCTAGATTGACACGTCATAATAGGCTCGCGACGCCGGAGAGTGTTTTAATTACTTGAGTGACCTCCTTCTCGGGCCTAGTCTATGGCTCCTGTCGAGGTCTGCATAGGTAACAGTTACGCAGGCTTCTGCTTGATGGTGACAAGTGCAAGATAATCAGTAATTCCCCATGGATTTCTTTATACCAGGGATCATAATCATTTGTCCCTGGCGTATTGTTTTTGATCATCCCAAACATGTTTCCAAAGAAACGATTGTGTCTTTATTGAATCGACTGATCTATTCAGTCGATGTTAGTGACTGATACCCGGTCTATATGGTGTGACCGCTTTGTTTATTTCCTAGGTGAAACTGGATTCTAACGATCCTTCTTCTTGAGCTTGGAACATACAGATGCTATAATATCACTTCGGAGGCTAACGTTTCCATAATGTTTTCATACCAGCGGTTTACTTAAGATTGAATCGCCAGACCTTAGCAAATGCTCCGGCGACAGTTCATCAATATCTCGGTAAGTTGGAGTTGGAGTTGGTCTGTTGCCTTGAGTATGGTGTTACCCGGTGTCGAGGTGGTTTCAGTGTTTTGAGATTGAGTCGCCATCTTGGATGTTTGGTTCATTAACAGAGACGATGGTGTTGATGCCCTCTGTTTCTTGCCCCAACATACCTTCAATCTTTGTCTATCAGGCATAGTGCATTTTATGTATTCCGAGAGAAGATTCACATAGGTTCGTAGAGAGACGTGACTATTTGCGACAACGAATCTGAGGCAAGCCAAAATCTACCTTTTGGGAAGAGTCACATTGAGACTTGTTAGCACTCGGAAAAATCGATAGTAAACACATTGAATATTTTAAATATAAGGACTTGGGAGTTTGAATTTTATCTTCCAGTTATAAACAAGTGGTTGATAAGGTAATCCTTGTTAAATATCTGGAAAAGTTACAACAGAAATAAAAGAATATCAAAATGGATACTATGACAAAATATCTTTTGTGGGTTGTTAGCTATGCTGGAAGGGCCCACTTAGGTCAGCTGTGACGATGAATGGATGATGTATCCAGTCTAATGCATGGCTGGATATTGCTACCAAACTAAAAACGATCTCCTTCTTTGAGATCCCAAAGTCCGAATTTGATGGGACTTGATAGGGGGGTAGTGGACCCAACGTATTACCCATGCCAATCTCGCCTTGCTAAATGAGCATATGAATGAGATTCATTTGAATATCTAGGACCATTAGCTTAAAAAGGGAACTTCTAGCAGAAAACCCAACGTCAGAATTCAACAAACTGGTTATGTGGGTAGGTAGTGCGGGTAAGGTAGTATTTATGCAATCATGCTGTTGCTAAATTTGCATATTAAAGTGCACATTTTCGTGATTCTAGCACTTCATTTTTTGTGGTATCTTAGATACCCCTAAAAAAAATTCTGACAGTTTTGATGTTATAAGCAAAGTTTGTATCACAGGTCACATAGGCTACTCAACACCCATTTACGGGTCGTACTGCACAAGGACGAAGGCCATTGTTGATCTGGCAACCTTGGCAAATTCACGCCGATAGGGAGTTATCAACCCATCATATTCGGCCGAGCTGGGAAACTCCACGTACAACACGTGTCAGATTTGTTGTACATTGATTCTTCTGATTTGTGTACATGAGGTACAATGGAGATTGCGCAAAAATACTTGGCCTATCGTAACGATTTAGCACCAAACTATTGACTAAACTAAATGGTATAGTTAGCTGATGGTTTATTTTTTGAAACAAAAAGAAAAAAAAACGTGAAAAATACGATCTTACAAAGCATTTTTTACATTTCAGCGGGCTCAATTCTCGATTGCTGTTCAAGTATAAATAATATAATAGCATTTATAAGCGCCATCTATCTAGGGCAATATCCGAGCGCGCGGTACAAAGAGTTACATAAAAACAAGTAACAGAAGAAAGAAGAAACAATAATTCACAGTGCACAGTAACCTAAAGGAGGAGCAAAAAAAAACATACAAGTAATGGAATTGAAACAAAGCTTACATTGGAGAGTCAAATAGCAATGTTATCATTTTAATAATCAGCCTAATTGCTGACGAAGCCAGTTTGTCATGACCACAGAATATTGATTCTGCGTATTTTACAAGGGATTGGTCACAGTAGGATTGAGGCACTCAAATGTTGTTTCATAATCTAAAGTTCTTGCATCATGGCCGTGGTACGCCAACGTCGTGGAACGTAATGTGGTTTGGGATGGTTAAGTTTTAATTTCAAAGAGTAAATTTGCTCAGTATATAACGTGGAAGAAACTTTTATCATAGATTTCCATGTAAGCTCATGTAAGGGTGAACACTCTTCTGTCCATTTTTCAACAGTTTAATGTCTTTTAACTAAAGGTGCAATATCATGCAAAAACTTTTTTTTCATTCTAATGCCAGGCGTGATATTGGATATGTATCAGGAAACGACCCTCCGATGCTTTGAGGACCACTGATACTGCCGTTATTAAGAGATAGGTGACATCTATCATCAGGTTTGTTTAAACAAAATTTTGTTATGTTTATGGTCTTCAATACATTACTTCATTGTTACAGAACTGGTTCATTGTTTTTGGGCCATTTTTGGGTGGATTTATTTTTCGTCCAAATTAAACGCAACCAAAAGATTTAGAAAGGAAAAAACCAAAAATGAAAACCCCCAAATGGTATTTGCAGCGCTAAAAATAAGCGGGTCCCCCTTAATCAGTTTTAAAGTGGTACATATGGTTGACTCGTGTTTTGATTTTAAATAGTCAGTCCTGGTAGTCCCGTAAACATTTATTACTAAGAATTGAATGTTCGCTTATGGATAATGGAAAGCATTAGAAAGCAGTTGGTATGGTTTTAATGATCTAACTACGGTGCTTTGGATTATGGATTAGGCTTCAGTTTAATTAATTTGGTATATAGCTGTTTGAATGACGCATGGTGGGTAAACAGGATGGGCACTAAACCGTAGCGGAAGTGCATTCATTTTAACATATAATCAGGATTACACAACTATCCCACTTGCTTTTTGGTGTAGGGTTCCCCGATTGCGTCAAATATCAGCTGGGACCCTTTAAAGTAAAAGTATTAAATTATTTAATTTAAGTATGCGGGGCTGCAATCTATTTCAATTTTAATAATAATAAATACAATAACAACAAAAACAGAGTAAAGCGCCCAATACCCGAAGACACTAGGCGTATTTAGATCAAAAGATACATCAATTAGGCAAAACCTAATATTAAAACATGATTAAACAAGACCGAGATTTAGGTTCGGGAAGCTGCGAATGAATGAAAACCATAGAATGTGAGGTTGTGGGGTCAAAATGAATATTGGTCGACCAAAATTTTGGGGGACATTGTCGAGATTTTGCTTTTTTTCCCAATAACATCCAAGCAAAACATCATTAGCCATAAGATTTCAGAGGGGAATGATTAAAATCCCTTTGCGAAAATTACTACAATTCACCAAAATGTCACAGGAGGGAAAGAGAGGGGAACATCACAAGCAATAAGTATGTATCCCTTGGTATCAAAGTAAGAATTTACTGGTTTTTTGTACAAAAACGACTGGTGATAAAAGAGGCTAACAATTGTGTAAAATTACATAATACACCAAAATTTGTACACAAGAAAAGAAACGAACAGAATATATTAAAAAGCAATATTTCCGTATCGCGAGCTCACCTGCACAAGAGTCCCCATATAAATTGTTGCCGAAGTTGGCTTGTTGCCGAATTGGTTGTTCGAATTGCGTGTGCAGAATTGTTGTCGCCGGAAGTGGTTTGTGCCGAATTGACCTGGAACGAACGGTCCAGCATTCGTGTCAATACTTGTAAAACTTACAGCATGAAAAAAAAAAGCACTGCGTAGATTTCGCATGGCGACCCTCGCTTATAAAATGATCATTAGATATCCAAATACATAATAGTGTGATTTGGTGTTCATTCCCGTAGGATTTTCATGTAAAACTTATGTTGTTGGGTTTCAAAGTGGCCTTTTAAATGTCAGAAAATGATGGAGTTCAAATTTTCGACTGATGCCCTCAGGGAAGGGGGAAAGTTGTTAGAAAGGGAAAATTTTAAAATCGAGTCAAATTTGTGGTTCAATGACATAACGCGTGCGGTCTTAATAAGGATTAGAAAAAAAAAGTATTATATGTGCCTAGGTTTCCCCCTTTAGTTAAAGCGAATATAGCCCATAATGTTTCAAGGTAACCCTGGGGGTAAATGCTCCGATGTTGAAAGTGGTTTGAAATTATTCCTCTTGTCATACGGAAGCAGAGAGAAAATGCCATTTAACTGTTTTGTGATAGCACCATTTGCAACATCAAGGGAAAGTTTTTGGTGAACCTCAATAGACAGTCAGCCCTTGTATTGCTACATTTGGTATATGCATGTTGAGACAAAACCAAAACAATAATCACGTTTTCAACAAAATCTGAGCATGGGTAAAGTTTACCCCAGGTGACCTTGAACCATGATGGGGGTTATAGCGCTTTAACTAAAAAGTCGGAACCTAGGCAAAGTATACTTTTCTAATAATTTTAAGGGGGAGAGAAACGAAAATGTTAATGTCCATTAAAACCACAATTGACTCGATTTTTAATTTTCCATTGTAGAACACCCCCCCCCCCCTATTAAGAAGGGGACGCAGTCGAAAATTGCCACCCCTCTTTTCTGACAAGAACCCAGGGGGGGGGGGGGGGGGGGGGGGGGGGGGGGGGGGGGGGGGGTTTTTGGGGGGGGGGGGGGAAATGGTCCCTTAATGAATGAAAAACAGCAGAAAAACAAATTTGTTAGAAAAATATTATAAAACTTTTTATTGGAGGTTTTTAAAATGTGATTTATCATTTGTTTACTAATACTAATATTAAGTAATAATAAAAACTATATTTATTGAATTACTTGCAAAAAATACAGAAAATAAATATGATAAATATAATACATACAAATTGACTACAAAGCAAAGCAAGTAATTCTGGATAAGAGATTGGGTTGTATAAAAAACCCGATCACAAAGGGTGCTCTCATATCCAAAGAGAAACAAAGATACATGCATAACAAGCAAGATTGATTAATAGGAAACAAAAGGAATAGGCAAGGCAAATGTATGCCCAATGAAAACAAAAATTCCGTCAATGGTATTGAAAACTGATTTGGAAGAGCAAAAAAAAAAAATACCCTGTCTATATCAATGTGGTTTCCAAATGGACATAAAAAATTTACAAAAAAAAAATACATTGTAACACTATTTATTAAGTAAACTTAAAAAGTGTGATTTACGGCCTGACTTTAAAGTTATAAAGACGATTGACAGCACGCAAAATCAGATGGATATCCATTCAAAAGACGTGAAGTGAACATAAACATAGAATGAAGAAAGAGGAAGTCCTTTGCAGATGGTGGAAAAGCCTAGTTACTCTGCAACATGCTCGTTGATCAAAGAATTAAAAGAAGTAGGGGTCAAATCATGGTCAAAATCATGTAAGATCTTACAACCCAGAACAAGCCTTTGGATTTTAAAAGCTCTTCGAGCGGATAGATCAAATCAAGAAGTCTGTCAAGTAAGGGGGGACGAGGCATCCGCCTTTGGTGATTGCTTATCGAAGAAAGTCCTGGTAATTTTTGTTGCACTTCTTAACTATCCAAATGATCTTTGATGGAAGTGCCAAACATGCACAGTTAAATAAAATGGGCAAGATTGAGAGCTTTGTAGCGTCATCCAGTGCATAGAAGGACATATTTCTTGTGCTCTGATGATGAAGCCAGACAGTTTGAAACCTTACTTGAAATTCAGCTATATGAGGAGTCAAAGGAAGATCCCCTACTGAAAGTAACACCAAGTATAATTTGGAAATTGTAACTTCAGCAAGTATACTCTCACCAATAATGTAAGATCACATATCAGGAGGAATTAGATCTAGTCAGTGCATAAAGGAGCACTTAGAAATTGAAGGCCAACTTATAAGAATTAGTCCATTTAAAAATATTGTGATATCAGTATGAAGAACATCATGATCACTTTCACTAAAACAGAGGACGAGATTGTGTGATCATTCTGCAAACGAAAGAGAGGAGAGAAACAACATTCAGTTAAATCATGGACAAAAGTAAGCAGAAAATAGGCCCCAGAACAGAGCACTGAGGAAACTGAGGTAAGAACACCACTCTGAAACAGCACCCTTGAACACAACCTGCTGCTTCCGCCTGAAGAGAAAGGTTTGAATCCACTGAAGAAGAAACCCGGATGCCCAATGAATGAAGTTTTGAGAGAGGTAAAATGTTGTGGTCTACTGTCAAATGACAGACTGAATTGAAAGCCAAGAAATACATCTACAAGATTACATTACGATCATCAGAGATTTGCTAAGAAGATAAAAGATTTAACACATTTGCTCGCAATTTTCTCCCAGTGCGAAGCCAACAAACTGGTTATCTGACAAAATCTTAGTTAATTTACATATTCATAATACCGAACAGGAATATAACTTCTCCATCACATGCACAAAATATAGCAGTGAGAGAGGACGGTAACTACCTACATAATCTTTCGGCTTATCACCACCTTATAAACAGGAACAACATAGCTTCTTTCCACAGCCTTGGAACTTCACTTTTGAATAAAGAAATAAATCACACAATACAGGAGCAAGCTTATACAAATGATTTCAAGAAAATTGGAAAAAAGATTTCATCAGTCGGGAGAGTTGGAAGCATCCAAGTTTTTCAGAGTTTCTAGACTTCATCCACGTAAACAGATTAAAACAAAGAGGAGGTGCACAATGAGAAGTAGCTGTGTCAGGTAAAGAGTTAGGATCAAGAGGATGTACATACCATCAAATTTACTAGAAAATGCTTGTTTTAAAAGCAGCCAGCAATGTCAGCAGGATTACTAGCAGTGGTGTATTAAGGGTTTTAAATAAAAGAGAGGGTGGGTTCAGAGCATTTCCTTTTTAGAGCAACATAAGACCCAAACTTCTAGGATTACACTTGGCATTGCAGATAGAAATATCATAAGTATAGTTCCTGTGACTCTTCCTAATCAATGCCTTAACCTTATTACTACAGTCTTTAAATGTTGCCATGCAACATCAGAAGTATTCTTAAGCTCTCTTTAAAGTCAGAAGTAACTCTTCTTTTAGTACAGGATTTGCACGAACGAACGGCTATAAAAACACCAAACAAAGCATTTACCTGATGTGTATTAAACTCAACCCATACAATTCAGATCATTAGTACAAACTCAGACTGCAAAACAGGATTAAGATTAGATATAATACCTAAAGCAACCCCACCGCCATGTGTATTTCGATCATTGCGAAAAACCTAGTATTCAGATGGAAAAACTTCACCAGCATTGAAAGAATCATCAAGCCAAGATTAAGTTATGGCAATAATATCAGGATTTCTAGATACACGCGAGCAGGATGTGTGAAATCAAACAAGATTTTTTAATGCTGCACGAGCATTGAAGTATAAACTGACATGGTTATATTGCCCCTATTGGTTGTCTTTGGCTTGACGAGAAATCACAAGAAGAAATAGAGTCAGTACTAATTACGTGAGAAATCACTAGTGTAAATTGTCTTATCGAAGAAGATAGTGTCACTAGAAGAAAAAAGTGTCATAGAAACATGAGAAAAATACATACCAGACCATACTACTGGACTTGATTCTGAGTGTGAACGATTATGATTAAGAGATCACTCCAGTAGAAAATGCGTACTATTAACTTATAATCAATAAATGGGCCAAGTCAGCACATGCAATTCATGGAAAGAATTTAAAGAATGGCATAATTACACCACCAAATAGTGTTGGAACATTTTACACAATCAACATGAAATCAAGAGAACAAATTAGTACAAGGAAATATAAGATGGTGATTTTATCTTCCGTTGAAAGGACATCACAATACTACAATTATATAACCAGAACATTTGGTTGTTATAATATTAGTTCATGAACATTTGAAATGACAAGTTGGGGTAGGTTTGAGAGAGGTGCGAGTATGATTCAATGAATGAGATGAATTTAAATGAATTGAAATGAGACATTGGTCATTTGTGTCATGAAGTAACAGTTATACCAGTAAGCATTTTTTACCAAGAACAATCACATCCACAAGCATTTATGACTCCCATGCCATTCGAAAAGTACATTATTAATTTCACAATTACTTCATGGTTGAAAGAAGACAAGAAGCCCTCAATAAAATAGAAAGTTTACCGCTGCTAAGATAAATAGAATCAATTTTACAATTGGCGTTAGAATTGCTATGACGAGTGGGATGTTGTATCACAGTAATATTGCACAGTCTAATATTTTTTATTAATAACATGGATTAATTACGAACTTTGACTTTGGTAGGCCGAAAACAGCGTCCACCAACTCGCTAGTTGGTTTGTATTGCGTAATAGGCGCAAATAAAGGTGTTCGTGCCGATTGGAACTAAATTACCGGGACGCTGTAAATGAGCATCAATGGATACATCCCCATTTTAATGTTACCTTAACGAACGAACGAACACACTCATAACAGAGTTTCTGGGCGGTTTGTAGGAGCTTGCTTCGCAGCTCAAAAAATTACACACTACAAATTGGACAAAAAGATATGCACACATGCTTGCAGCATAACAAAGCTGATCTGTAAAAGTGCACAATCAAATGAACAATATATTCAGAAAAAGCTATACTTTTAAAGTTGATTGAACGTATCAGAGGTCCGGTAAAAACAACAAATAATATTGAACTACGAAGTAAGAAAAGAGTTTCACTGGTACATTGAAGCTGCATAATGACACAGGGAAATTGATTTAAACTCATGATGCTTTTCAATACACATATAGAGCGGGGAAATGACTCGGTCAAACACATCGTTCATGTTCCCACTACATCTCAGCTTTGAATCTTTGGTAGTTAGTATGGGACCCTCTACAATTTCTACATCAATGCTAGGTAGTTAGTGGTGTCAACTGTGGTGTCACTTTTTAAATAGGGGCCAATTTAAGTTTACAAGGGGTCAAACTTTACATTACTCCAATAATGTTGAAATGTATGCCATAGTGTCCGTCTAGTCATAAGGATTTTAAAAAAATGTATATGTTTTTGACCATCTATGACCATTGGTTTTTGTAAAGGTGATTGGGGTTAAAAAAATGGCTATAAAAGTGCAAAAAAAGGTCAATTTCCATTTGTCAGGGGTCCAAAAATCAGAAGGTTTCTCCAATTTTGGTTAAAAAATGAAACAAAATTGTTCATCTAGCTTAATGTTTAGTCAAAATAAGGAATAGTTGTAGCATCTGCAATGCATAGTGATCATGCTATGTGACCAAAAAAGATTCATGGGGCAACAAAATCCAATTGGCATTTACCATCTTTGACCTAATCTCGCGAAGTAAAATTTAACATCATCAAAACTATACTTTTGTGATCTCATTCCTCAGGCACTGATGGCAAGCATTGAAAACATAATCAGGAGTAACCTTCATGTTGACCCCTGTACAAATTGAGTTGACCTTTTTGCACTTTAGCCAATTTTAATCCAATAACTCAAAACTAGGCATTAGTATGCGTATTTCGAGCTTCACCGAGCGCCTATAGTTTCAACCATGCCTCGAATAAAAAAGCAGTCAATATTTGTTTTATATACCGATATGTAGATTTTGGTCATCTGATTGGTTTTTAAAGAACATTCTAAGCCAGGAGCCAACACTGCCTATCATGTGTAGGCCATGGCGTGCATGCATGTTTAACAATTTTGTGTAACTTAGGGTCCAAAAACTTGTTGAGAATAGCAATCAACCTTTCTTGTGTGGAGCAATGATGTTGGAGTACAAAAAACGGATAGCCGTTACCGTAATCGACTTCTTGCCATTTTTTGGTCGGCACGATGCGTACAATTTTCCTTGCTTTGCACTTAGGCTCCGAATTCGGCAACTTTTACACGCCTGCAGATGCGCCGTCATAGGTGTCAAATTATAATCCTCGGAATATCTTCACCGTGTATTTTACCTGCCGTTTGGGTATTAGCCCTATGAGGTGCATCTCTGATTCTTCAGGATGCTTCATCTACAAGCTCAAATCATGAATGCTGATGCTGCGATTCAGCCATTTCTTGCTCTTGTTGTATCAGAACTTACACTACAGGCCTGGTACGAGCAAAATGCGATGGTCTGCTTATATTCATCTCTTACAACAGCTTCAATACTCAATACGGATGAATAGTTCGTACGGCAGTCTTTTACGCTGAGAGAGGGTCCCGGGCATAGTTTATGAATCTGCCCGCTATGCCCAGGGCATAGTCAATTTTTGGTTAAAGGCTGACTAGATTTCCCGAGGATAGGGCGCGCCCTCAATTTTCAAACAAATGGTGTTCGGCATCTCAAATGCTTGACCATATACTAAACACTGTGTGACAAGAGCTCAAAGCGAAAGTCCTTCATATAGAAAGAAAATCGCAAACTTGTTGATAATTTTCCGGATCCGGAAATTAGTTTTACACAGGATCCATAGCACGTATACTACCACATAAATGTACTGCATGCAACGAAAAAATCCGAGTTACATCTCAAACTTTGGAATTAGGCATTTTTAGGTGACTATCTTTAGTTAAGTTGACTATTTTCAATAAATACACACAAAATATATTTCAAAAATCTGTGAGTCAGACTTTATTTTTGAAGCTAGTTAATTAATGCCTTCACCTTTTAACCAATCATCTGACAGGGATATATATATGAGGTATATAATATGCTCGATTTCAAATTTACTGCCAAAATATGGTATAGACTATTTTGGCTGTTTACGATATTTTTGCTTTGTAATTACACAGAAGGTTGGAGTGTAGCTGTAGTTATTTTACTGCTATATGAATTGGGTTGATACTGGAAATGATTAATATCTGTTAAAACAGGATAATATCCAGTTTTAGAGCACAAGGAAACCAAAGCACCCGGAATAGGCATGCTTATAGGTCGGGACAGAATTAGGCGACCGATTGTGAGTATGACGTAGGCCTAGTATGACGGTGTTTGCAGAACAAAAGGTCTTGGCCGTGAATATATAATCTGTGAAAAAGAGTTTAAAGATTACTAAACAAAAAGTTTACTTAAGTGAATTAATGTGACCGGGAGTTCCACAAAACCCGACTAAAATAGAGCATTTTTTGACATTTATTAAATAATATTTAATACATATTCAAACCAATCACAGTCCAATTACTGTCATTGACATAGGCCAAACTGTCCCAGCAAAAAACTGTCTTGGAAAATTTTGTCAGCCAAGTAAGGCACGTATTTCACGTATTGCATAATAGGTCGAAATATCATTGTCTTTTTTTCATAAAAGAATCGGTAAATGAATATAGAAATGGGGTTAAGCAATAAGTTACGATTTTGGCTTGTGCACAATTTGGTTAGGTCAAAGCTGTCAAACAATTTTTCCATCTCCGTTTCCTTTTCGGAAAAATGATTACGTAACGTTATTTGAGCACACAGAATCTCAAGAGGAAAGGTATCTGGTAAGAGTACTTATGAAAACGAAATAACTCAAGCCCAAATCGGGGGGTTCTATATCTGGAAATAATTGTCATTTGGCGGGTATGGTGCATCACACCATTGTTCAGACTGGTACCAATAGTCTCGTCCACAGGTCACGGTTTAATCCGGGCATGCTACGTGGAAGGAAGGGGGCCACTGGTTTCTTAAACCGGAATTAGTATTTTGCGGGTCTTAAACGTATTGAAATATTAAATTTCCCTGGGGGAATTGACCATTATTATACGACCAGATGCCATGCACAGTATATATTGAAGATGGAGCATCTCTTGGGTAAATGAAATTCTATTGTTATCGATGATTGCTATGGTCAAACATTAAGGACACTCTCTAGTATACTAAGAGTTTAGTATTTGTTCGGAGATAAGTAACATTTTTAACAGAGTATATTTTAAGGTTTTTTAATAACATTAGGAAGACACATTAAATTCTGTAGGCTTATGGTGTTCCTAAATACATGGACGTGTTTTTTGAAGGCAGTACACCCTTCTCGAACAAATGAACTTCATGGGGCTGTTACCTTAAAAGGATAAGGTTTGTCAAAGCACCAAGATCCTCTACGAAGGGATGGTACCCTTGCACCACAGGGACGCCGAGCATAATTTCTTACACCGACGAACACCACTTTTGTGAATAATTACGAATAATGCGGTGACATCTAGGATGCGAAGGAAGGATTATAGAGGTAATGAGATCGAAAATGAGATCAATTGGTTTTTAAACATCCAAACTGGTGGAATTTTTAAAATAAGAAATTCGTTTTTCGTTTTCCTCAAAGGGCAGGTATCTACATATACGAAGTGGTTTATTCACCTTGACATTGACCATCGGTAAAGAAACTGTGTTCGAAAAACTTACAAGCGATCATAAACTGAAAGATCTTGCACTTAATATTTTTCATTGGTAAAAACACAGTCAATTATTGATCATTAATATAGGTTTCCCAGTTAGTTTCAAACATTTTTATATAGTTCATATATCGTTAAGTTGTTTTTTCGTCCACAAAATTCGTACATGCCGCGTTTTGTTTAAAACAAATTTCCGTCTTTGGTCAATTATATTAAACCTTTTTGATCAATATAATTAACTTTATTTTCATACATTTCGTCGAATCAATTTATTTGTCGTTCCAGGCCACATCTAAATGTAAAAGTAATTTCGCTTAGGTCATATAAATTTACTTTTAGATCAGTATATTTCGTCGCGTTGGGCATGTCTGCTTGTGTATGTCATGAGCAAAAGCTATAGGCTGTAAACATCAGCAAAATTTATCATAATCTGTCTTTTTCTTGTTTATATCCCAAGCACAAAAATACAGATCAAGATTAAGAAATCAAAAAGAATAAAGAAAAAAATTAATGATATAAAATTTAATTAAAGAAAGAAAAAAAATGAGCGATACGGGTAGAAAGAAGAAAGAAAGATAGAACAAGAACGAAAGAAAAGGAAAAAAGAAAAGAAAAAAAAGAAGAAAGGAGGAAGAAAGAAAGAAATATCAATTTTTGATGATGGTATAGGCCTAACTTAGCCATGTGGCCTATGCATAAATTACACGAGACGAAATATACTGAACTAAATGTGAAAAATTATATGACCAAAGAGGAAATTACTTTGTACCATTCATGATTGATAGACTCTAGATAGGACGAAATAAATTGATACGACCGACAAATGGATGGAAAATGAATATTTCAAGTAATTGACAAACATTTAATATAATTGACCAAAAGAAAATTGTTTATAAACAAACGCACATTTGCGTTTTACTGGGACGAAACAATAACGAGATATGAAGCTAATGATAAAATATTTTTAAATTAACTGGAAAACCTATAGACTTTAAATGGCATTTGGACCATCAACACTTGGATAACAAGCGTTGGATTCAAAGTTGTGCTTATTTTTAGAGGCATGTACATGATATTCATAGCGCCCTCTTTTTGGTGACTGTGAGCAAACATTTCTCAAATATTTGGTGTTGTTTTTTTACCCTTATTTTCCGTGATTAAATCTTGTATATCCTGCGGAAATTGATTGGACAGTGACGTTGACGTTGATGGATTATAAAAGGAGGAGGTACAGTGTTCTTCCCACTGTATTTCTTTCAATACAATTTTTGACAGTAGTTGTCACATGGAATTTATAGTGACAAAAAAGATTTGGAGAGTGCTGTTCATTTAGGGTATTTGTCACTATAAAATTCATGTGGACTACCAGTGACAAATGTGTATTGGAAAACATGCATTGTGGAAGAAGAACAAGAATTATACAGTGTACGGTACCGGGGTATGCATTGGCGGCATTGTTTTATTGCCGTGGGGTATTATGTACTATCGGGCGGACCAGATTGTGTTTAAAAAGGGTTGCTTAAGAGAGAATGTTGACATGCAATTATAAGGGTATGTAGGGCGTACGTTTCCCTTATGATGGCGCATATATTTTCTTGCCCCTCAGAAGAGAAAGTGCGATTATGGATACCAAATATTGCAGTGCAGTTCAATCCACTGAGGAGAGAGTTATTCCAAACTCATTATGCAAGCGGTTTAGAAAACATGTACCGCTAGCATCAGGAGCTGAAAGTTCTATACTCCTACTAACCCTTGTATAAGTTATATACTAGGATTAGATGCAAATTTGCGATTTACCAATGAGACATAGCAAGGAAAATTCCGTAGCCCCCCCGGGTAAACCGTGCCATGGGGTGAACAAATATTGGCAATAGCTGTTGTATTTGTCATATAATAGGTCGAAGCAATTTTTGTTTGAACATAGCAAGGACAATTCCGAGCCCCCCTGGGTAACGTGCTAGAGTGGAACAATATTAGCAAGACATGCTAAGCAGCCCGGCTGAGGAAATCCGAGGCCATGCCTGGTAAACCTGCCCTAGATCAATTTTATTTTATTGAAAATATCAAAGGATGGAATTGTTTCACTTTGTGAATGATCATGAAATGTACATGTTACCTGTCCTTCTCACCAACAGGGACAAAAATGTAAAATTTTTATCTGAAAAAAATAAGCCTTGAGGATAGCGTATCATTTTTAAGTACTGAACATTGACAAAAAATCACTTTTATGATATACTTTCAAATAAATAGTATCCTCGCTGAAATTCTATTAATAAAGAAGCCTGAAGTGGCTATGTTATAAAGCAATACGAAAAATAATATTAGACGCCAACCAAGTTACTGACAGTCCTCTGCAGTAACTTGCCTAATCCCCCCCCCCCCCGAGACCAAAGAAGCAACAAAAAGCCGCAAAACGAAACGTGTGAGCGCCAGCAAAATATATACGGAGACAAGGCGGATAATTGTTGAACACGAAGGGGTAGTATGCATTTTCCTAAAGATTAATGTACCGGCGAGCAAATTTTATGATGTTGACATTGATGACATATCATGACATATCAATTTCCGTCCATACCCCCACCATGAAAAGAAAGCCTAGGCCATTTAAAAATAGGCCTAGTATCAGACCAAAATAAGTTTATCGTTTAGCCGCAAATCTTTTCCATGCGACACGTGTCAATAATGTTGCTGAGGTGATTTAGGTAAAAAATTATCATGGTCGTGCAAAACGATTAACATGGTTTGCGGCCATTGCTGGAAAAAACCTGCCCACTCTATTTTCTACATACCACATTATATTATTCTGTCCTTGTATATCTGACGTATATGTATTCATAGTCATAATTTTATAATTGTAAGTTATTTGGAGAGGTCACTGCACCCCCATGCTCTGCGTTTAGCAGATCAATTATTATGTCTTATAAGTGTCCGTAGGGACAAATATGACTAAAACGTTTTGTCTTTTATTTAGCTGCATTTGACTTATCCACATGTAGAGTATTGTTAGGATACCTGTACTCGTTGCAGACATGCCAAAATCTTTTTTTACGTTTGCTTCGATTTTAAACAAAATCATAAATCATATAGATGTGCAAAATTAACTTAACAGAGAACGAATACGGACCACATCATGCGCATCCTGCACCCGAAAAAAAAATGAATACCGGACAAATGGAAATTCAAAGAAAAAAAAAAATATGAGACGGAACAATTTGCGCAATAAAATGAAGAAATTGATTGAAGAAATCAACGACCGGGTTGCCTTCTCACGTAATACGTGTAAAAGTAAAACACAGTCACTCAATGCTTATAATGCAAGTGAAGGCATCGCTTCCAAAACAACGGTTCGGAAAAAAACTTATTAAAGACTGAGAACCCAAGGAGATTATAGTGCGCGACATAATTAAATGCGAGTTAAAGGGGGCGGTGGGGAAAAAAACGATGGCTAGAAAAAACCAAAAGCAAAAGACCGTATAATGCGATGTGATTTCGATGGTGACCGAATCCATAAAAAACAATAAAAAAAATGCTTATATTTTCTGTGTTTGAATTAAAACCAAAAGGTCGGGCACATGAACGGCAAAAAAACTATAGGCCTGGTTGCCATTTCGCATAATGTGAAATCTTAGCCAACGGTGGACAACCCCACACAACCAAATCAATGCACCCTATAACATGTGAAAACGTGCTTTTTTTTGGAACAATTTACCACATCATATCAGAGAATCACAGCTTTTGGTTTTATTTTAAACTCTCCAAAAAAAATCCATCTATTTACTAGGTTTGGTGTGATGCTATGTACTGATTATTTCATGCTTGTTCTAGGCTTTATGTACAGATGTTTAGGATATGTCTTACTATAGAGCTTCGGACTTCGGTGTTGTGTTTTTGTTAAAGTGCTCCATACAGCATGATTATTATTACTGTTATTATAAAATGTTTTTGACTACAATGAAAAACCCCGTTTTTCGTACGTAAATAGTCCATAAGCTTGCATCATCAGGATTTTTTTGGTTCGTTGCACCAAATTAGTGATTTAATTTGCCCATAGATACTTGAAGGGGATGTCCCCCTGACTAGGATTAGGTAGGTTTCCGCCCCGAAAAGCCTGCGCGTTCGCGTGCCTGCCCATTTCAAAATGGCCGCATTGTTTCATGTAAAAACCGCCATTGTAAATTCATTACAGATAGAAATTTTATCTAGGACTACACGAAACCAAGTTTTTAACAGCCTGAGGGGCCTTAAACATCTAGGCATCCAGGATGGCCGCCGCAAGGAGGCATATGTTGCTAAATGAACTAAAAATTGTAAATGTAAATGTTGAAAATAGAAACTGGGTGTTGTGATATTTTGGGAGCTCCAACAAGAATTTGATGGCCATTTATATTTTACGTACCGGCTTGTTTTTAAAGATGGCGGTGATTATATTTGTTCTAGGGTACGAATCGGAAGAAAAGCAGCCCGACTCATCTTTTCGACGTTAAAAATAAACACTTTCTAAAAATGACCCTAAATCATTTCCAAGATGAAAAAATAATTAAAGTGGGGTATTGATTTCCTAGAGAGTGCCGTCTATAGCTGGTAATACTTGGGCCATATAAAATAGCTTAAAGTCACTCTTAAGAGTTCATATGGAGACAACAGCTCATATCAACATTGATACAATAAAATCATAATAAATGGTGTGGATTGTATTTAAGGACGAAGTCAGTGGAAGTCATAGGTGTTCCAGTAAAAAAAAATATGCTATGAAGAATGTGAACAATTGTCCCATGTAGGAGGAAAATTTAAATATGGTGACAAGTTTCTTTGGAGAAACATCAAGTGCTATCTTGGTTTCTGACTTGTACCACAGGCTCCTCCCCCCTCTCTCTCCTACTGCCTAGAGCAGCTTCCTTCCAGCGTCAATAGTGTTGAGTGGTCAGCAATTGTCCAGAAGTACGACAGAAAGGCGGGAAAATGTTATCAATACTTTTCGTTATGATTCTTATTATGTCGAAAAGATGTGCAGGGTGTTTTTCTTGATGTATGTCCCCCGGAGCGGTATAACTGCCGCCATCATGAGTTATGATCATGTCCGCAATACCCATGTCAGGAATCTCTTCTTTTTGGTTGCTCTAAAATATTAACTCGATTCTAACCCCATCTATTTGGTAATTTTAGCACATTTAACAAAACATCCCTCCTACCGGCGGCCATTTGGACACTTAAATGTTTAAACCCACTTCTAGGAAGGTAAAACTTGTATTTTTAGTTTAGTCCTGGATAATATTTCTACAATATAAAAACAAATAGCAGTTTTTCATAAAAAACAATGGTGGCCCAATTTCGAAATAGCCGTACGCGATAAGGTGCAACTTTGGGGCGGAAAACATACTAATCAGTAAGGGGGACACCCCCTTCAAGGTTGATATATTGAAAATTAATCACCAGGTGGGGGTGCAAACAAACTCGAATTTTAAGGGGCCCGTACAGAAACTGGCGTATGGACTAAAACGGCCCTACCGGCTGTATAGTTTTTATAGATATTTTACAGCTCAAAATCATCCCTAGCAGGCGGGTAAGAAAAATAGCCAAGGATTAGGCTTGACCATTAACGCACTATTAGTTCACGCCTTATTCCGATGACGACAATGCATGGACTCCGAATTTTGTTCCCAATGCACTATATTCACACCGATGTAAAGAAAAATAAACTTAAGTGTCCCCATGAAGAGTGTCCTAGTTACCATAGCAAACATATACGGATAAAAACCGTAAAATTGTAGCGAGGCCAAATGGGTACAGGCTGACCTCGTGACGCATACAAGCACTCAATGGAGAACACAAGGGGACAATGGGTGGTAGGACACTCTGAAACCGGACACAGTATCAAATGGCCACCGGGGTTTGAAGAAAAAAACTGGAATTTTTTGTTAACCAAATAAATAGATTGCCAATATTAAAGCAATTTGCGGAAATAAAAAAAACATGCAACATTTAGAAAATGCATTTAAAAACACATACATATGGTTAGGTGTCCTTCCCGATTTCAAATGACATGGCTTATATGTACCTTATTCATTAAGAATATTTGTTTTCAGTTTCAAGGAAAGGAACATTACCAACACACTTTGTATTCAAAATTTGACTTGAATCCGACGTACCAGTAACACGAAGCGGTAATTGAATGTTAAACCATAGCCCAAAGAATACTGTACGAAATTTTGATGGCGTGAAATGTGGTTTTCAGATACTAGGAGCAGGGCCAATTATACAAACAGGAAAATGCTGAACAATGTTAAAATTGGATGGAAACCCAAAGGGATGCACGGCCACTGCTAAAGTAAAAACTGTATCTTAAATGAGGACAATTTGTTTAAACAATGTTATTAAAAGGAACTAATGGAAAATAATGAAAACCAAGAAAATCGAAATGAGGCAACTGAATGCGGACAGGTAGCAATCAATTAATATAAAAGGACTTAGTAAGCGATAAGTTCGAGAAACACTCATTATGTGCCAACTGATCTTGATCATGTAGATGGACAAAAAACAAAAATGTTAAGCATCGTGAGCCACACGAAATCCACTATGAATAGAGTTAGGTGATGGGAACAATCAAGGCTTGTACGGAATAAAAAACCAAAAGCCCATTAAATAGAATGCATCGGTACCGCGTAACCAACGTATTGATTAAATTGCCTAGGTCCAACATGCACAGTAAATTATTACGAGGCGGAAAACAGAATCACGCATTGCATGGGATCAGAGGAAAAAGTCATTTTGGTTACATACTTAGCAGAAGTAAACATTGTTCCACTATAATAATAATAAAATGTATAATTACAATTTATTGGGTATGGCAACTGTAAAGGTTGCACATTTTCATGGAAAATGAATACAATGCCATCCTCAATCGTCTTTCTGAATATCCATGATCAAGGGACATACACTACGATACCTTGACTCCAGCAAATAATACATTATTGACAAGTACTATCCACCTGGTATTCAGCGGACAAAACTCTTCAGATTTCCCGTGGTTAGTTGGAACGGCAGAGCCTTTGTTACTTCCATTGCAGTTGAATAGATGGCAGGCGTTATAGACTAATTATTCCCCGCCCAGTTTAGGGTATACGTTCACAAAGAAGTGCGCAAATGAGGTATGGCTTTGATTCCGTCATGCCACACTGTATGATGTTGTGCAGTAGCGCAGGACGGAATCAATGGCAAAACTCTGTTGTATAATGGGACTTCTATATGAAAAAACGTCTACAAGTCGGCTGAGCTGGCCTCGGTCGCGATAAAATAAACTTTGAGGTTATACTGTGAGTTCAATAATTTTGACTGTATATTTCCTCATTTATTGAAAAAAGAAACTAATGTGAACAAAACTCCGGTGGAATGTTGCTTGGTACGCTGTGACCTAACATTTTGTGCAGAAACCAAGCATCCAAACTTATGCGGGACCTAATTCAGTCGATTCAATTTTAACCAGGTATTTAGAAAAATACAAAAGAAGGGGGTCTAGCGATCTAGGGGAACAACACGTAAATTGAAAAGAAATGGGGTTTTAAGCGGCAGTTACTGCAAGTTAAGTTCTTGGTTTCTGACCACAAAAGTTAGGTCACAGTCTGCCAAAAACAACTTTCTTTCATGATTTTTTGTTCATCTTGTTTCCTTTTCTGAAAAAATGATGCAATACATGGGCAAAGTTAATTGAACGCACAGTAGAAGCCCTAAAGATTTATTTTAGTCGTGAAAGAGGACGAGGATCTTGTGCTTTGCGTCATGAAAAAAAATAGCTCACTCTTAATCTGGTGATGAAGCACACCTGAAATCCTTTTTATATGGAAGTACAGAGTCATTGTTATTACCCAAACAGTTGAAAAGTAATTTGTAGTTTGATTTATCCTCTGCATACCGAGCGGATTACTGGATATTCACCGTGCATATCCCCAGTATTAGCCCACCACGACACGTCCAATGCCGCCACCCCCATGATGCATATCTAATGGTCACTGTCACCCCCTCCTTAGGAAAAGAAAATTGTGAGACCTTTTATTCATTTTCAACCAAATGTGCAACTTTTGAAACTTGACATCCCAGAGTATGTAAAGGTATAATTAGGACATATAACTGCGTAGAAATCACTTACATCCCCGATAGGCGTAACCAATGTCCTGATGCAAGCATCTTATCGCTTTGAGCCATGCGTAGCACTTTGAAAAGTGATGAAACTAAAATTTAGCATGTAAAAAACTTACGTAACTAGGAAAGATTATGCCATTAAAAACATCGTTAACGTTTCATATGCTAGAAAATACCTTCAGCACCTCTCGTTACCAGTCTAGCTCAGTCTGAGGAATGAATAGCTTGGATGAGGCACCCCATCATGACGCTTTTCGAACTGATTTAAGCTTAGGAAAGAACACCGTGGTTCAATCAATGACCGGGCGGGTCCGAATTCGCAGGTTAGAATTGTGACGACAAACACAGCGGTTAACTTTACAGGATTCCATGAAGAACAAATAAGACAGATCAGAACCTCCATGAATTATTCTTGAAAAAGTAAGGACGAAAAAGATCCCTAGGTGACTGGTTTTGAACGTGTCCATTTTATTAGCAAGGTTTAAATCTACCATAGAGTCGCCGGCGAAGTTCTACCCAGACAACTCCAATTATGTCGAAGATTTGACCTCAGGTGTGTGAGTAGTCCAAAATTAATTAAAATTCAATCACTATCTTCGTGACTCGATTTGAGTTGAAGGCAAATACAAATTATATTTATGCATCCGGAAAGCTCAGGTACAGGATCATTTAATTAAGTCGCGTATCAAACAAACGGTGAAAATAACGATCAATCCCAGATATAGGAACCCTATTGCGGTTTGCAAAATAAAATCTTCCAGCTAATTATCTTTAAGAATACTTGTTTGCAAAGAAAACGCAACAAAATTCCCACACGAACGACAGATGAACGGAAAAGAATTTTGTCCCTCCAACAAGAGTGACCTCCTCTCCTCAGAGGCGGATTGAGCTTGATATGAAGAACAATCAGAGCACAAGCACACACAGATGGACGAATGCAGGCCAAAACGGATTGGCGCAAAAGATGCGTTGTACGGTAAACAATATGGAATGAACCACTTCTCGGCACGGGGGCAAAATGGTTTTTCTACGCGGGGCCTATGAAAAAACTGTGTTATATATTAGGACTTCACAAAGTTTGCTTCTTATTTGAGAAAGACGCCCTGGCATGTTCGCCGTCGTTTGGACTCTAAGTTGATTGAGGCGCCTTGAAACATAGGAAACGCACATTTTACTGATTTGATAACTCCAGGCTTTTTTATTTCGTCATTTCGTAAATAATAATTGCGCCCTTTTTTTCAAATCAAAAAATGAGAGAAAATAATTATTATAAACAAACTTGACAAATAATGTATTTCTTATTGGGTTCATTTAATTCTTCGATTGTGAACAGATGTATGCTGTACGCATTCTCTCTCTCTCTCATCTCAAACATTGTTGAGTGGAAATGCAAATGATGATCGAATGACTTTATCATGTCAACGATACTTTAATTATAGACACATCGGATGAGAATATGGCATCAAGTAGACAACCAACACCGTTCTTGACCCGATAGGGGAGGTTACCGACCAAAGGACCACTCAAATGGTAGCAACGTCTAGTGGAGTACCCAATGCTCTGTTTGAAAAGGATTATGTGTCAATTGAATTGACACAATTATAATTTGATTGTTTTCCGAATTGTGCATGTTTGTTTACTTGTTTATTGGGCTGGTTGATTGCTTATCAGTTCTCAAACGACGTCGCATTTCCCTTTTATTACACCTGTGAAATTAAAGTTGTTTCGACCATTATCACTTTATGACCCATAAGGAAACAATATCATTATGTTTCATAATGTTTATAATGACCCTTCTTGAATGAGGTAATAGTCATAGGTATAGGTAAGGTATAGGTATGTTCCACCCCTCCCGAAAAATGTGCATTTTCCTGGAAAAAAATTAGCCTCCTTAATCTGTTACAAAAATGTAAAATGTACAAGAATGTACACTGAAATAATACACATTTAATGTGCAAAAAATCACACAACAGTTAACCTTCTCCCTGAAATGACGTCAGTTATTAAATTTGATGACGGATTAAAAATTACACTTTCTTGCATAGGGATTTATCAATCTAGAAAATCGAGTTTCAAAGATTGTTTTAAAGATTCTAATTAACTCTTTTTTTTAATTAACTTTCCCAAAATGTACAAATGTAAACATGTTTTTTTAATTTGCTACAAAGTACAGTTTATTGGAGAAATTAGAGTCACTCAAGCAAAACAAAACGGTTTGTTTGCTTGTTTTTAAATTTCTGCAAAGTACAATAAATTGGAGAAATTAGGTATCCAAGCAAAACAATATTGTTAATGCTTCCAAAACATTTTTTAAGATAAAGGGTTTTGTGAAGATGAATGTTGTTGTTGCTGCTGCCGTGTTTTCTTTCGTTTCAGTAATGGGTTGACCCTCCTTGCTTATCAACCATTTCAGTACATCGTCGGCGTATCCTGTTGATAAGAATTCTGACATGGCCTTGGTTGATTCGACCTGCTAAAGAGTTGATTTTTTTTTAATTTTCTTGTCTGCTTCTTATTTATGATGGGCAAAGAGATGTTCAATTAGTTTCAAGTATGAGGACTTTGATGGCCATTTCAGGTGCTCAATTCCTTGGTAAATCAAGAATTTCCACAAAACCTTTATCTTTAAAATCTTTAAAGATGTTTTGGAAGTATTAACGACATTGTTTTGTTTGAGTGACTCTAATTTACCGTACTTCGTAGAAAATAATAGTAAAAAAACAAGCAATTATATCGTCCCGAGTCTTCCAAACAGGCCAATCGACATTTTTGGCGAAATTGAGTTTTTTGCATATTACGATAATATATCACATATACCAAATATTGAGGAAAAATTTCACTTTTGGAAATCATACCCAAATAAATCTTGTTGTATCGCGGGCGATTTCAATCTGCATTTGCTAAAGTACAATTACCTATCCAAACCCAACATGAAAAATAACCAAAAATACACCAAATATAGAAATTATCTAAATATATTAGCTAGGAAATCACCGCTATATAACCACTAAAGTAGAACCAACAAAAACAATAAGAAGAAAATGTGGCGAACACTCAATAATTTAATAGGTAGAATAGAACTAATCGCTCCAAATTACCGACTTTTTCACAGATGCTAATAATGACAAAATAACTGAAACATCCGACATTGCATCCAAATTTAATGATTTCTTTACAAATATTGGATCTAATCTTGCAACGAAAATTTCTTAACCCGATTCCAATTTTACTTCGCCTATTAAACCAATAGCTAAGAGCAAGTGTCTTTTTCTTTCTCCAACTTCTGAGGAAGAAATTATCAAACTTACCATGGAACTGAAAAAATAAAACAGTTCCAGGTCTGGTTGTGATGTATCAGTTCCAATCTTCTCAAATCCATTATCCCCGAGCTCAGCAATATTCTCACTCATATATTCAATATATCTATTTCAACTTAAAACGCCAAAGTAATACCTATTTATAAAGCCGATGATTGCCATACCTTCTCTAATTATAGACCTATATCCATTCTCCCAGCAATTTGAAGAATCCTTTAAAATTCAAATTCATCTACAATAGAATTGTTAACTTTATCTCTCTCCACAATATAGTCCAAACCAGTTCTGCTTCGTCACAAAAGGTCAATGTACATGGCAATCAACGAATTTTATTGTAAAGTCACTGAAGAACTGGACAATAAAAATCATGTAGCTGGTATTTTTAGGCCTGAGCCTATGATACCATAAATCATAATATTCTCAAGAAATCTAACGAATGTGGTATCCGCGGCTTAGCTAACATATGGATTCAAAATGACCTTAGTGACAGGAAACAATACATTGTGTATAACGAGTAATCGTCGTCGTTCTGTACTATAACCTGTGGTGTACCGCAAGGATCTATTCCAGGTCCACTACTCTTGCTATTATAAATGATCATCCTTTATGCTTACAAAGGTCTCCATTCAATATTTTGCCAATGATATTAACATACCCTTTTACCATGAAAATGCATTAGGTCTTGAATCTACAATTAACTCTGAAATAGAAACAATACCTAAATTAAATGGTTTTAATTAAATAAACTCTCTTTAAATATTAAAAAAAATAATTATATGTTTTTCGGTTAAGGTTGTATGTCTATGATAGACATAATTTTGTTGTTATAAAAGTCTTTCAACAGAAATATCGTTTATCACGTTTACATGATATATGATATTAATTAAAATAATTTTGTTAAATGTATATGTCACTTATAGATTCAAGCAACGGAGTTTCAACTATGGCGAGTACAACTAAAAATCAAACTACAAGTGCAGGAACAAGTCAGCAAAATGAAGATACGAATGCCTCAGCGCTGACCACCATAACACAAGGTATAGGTTAAGACTTGAAATTTTAACTACATAGATCTCCAGGTAGATAAGAACGAATTTTATTAATCTGTCCCTATAGCTGGCCAGCGAACAGGCTTTGCAAACCTCACGTCCGCTTGACAAGATTCGAACCGGCAATCCCCGCTCTAACGAATTTAGCTAATAAGCCTGGGTTGGTAAAAGAGCGGTAGATTTAAATCATATCAATATGAATTCCGTGTATGAACTCCTTAGCAAGTACACTATAAAATGGTCATTCTGTTAAACATTTCCGCAAGTGATTTAAACAAAAACTAGTATCAAAATATGCGTAATTTCTTTAGTAGCACTGTACAGGTCCCGGTAAAATGCAATGTACTCGGAATGTGCCGATAATGTGCTCAGAATGTGCCAAACGTTCTTCTCACGAAAAAATGCATTTCGAGTATAGTTGTGATTTACATGAAGTGTATTTTGTTATTGAAAGGAAGCAAGGTGTACTTGAAATGTACTCAAAATGTACTTATATGATTATTTAGAGTACAGTGTGCTTGAAACGTACTTTTTCTCTGCATACCAGACCTGTGAAACTCCCATATTCAGCACGTACAAAGCCAGAGAACAAGATTATTTTGGTCCAACATCTGGGAAATGTGGGGAACTCTCGCTAGAGGGCGTTTTTCAAAATGGCCGCCAAAATTCCAGAAAATGGTATATTTAAACTAGAAACAGATATATGAGAATCGAAATGAAATCAATTTTGATGCCATCATAAATCCTAATTATTTAAATATCATTATATAATAGCGAGCATTCAGAAATACCCCACAATTGATTTTACTTGAATTCTCAGATAGCCGTTTCTAGCTTAATTATACCATTTTATGAATTTTGGCGGCAATTTTGAAAAAGTGTTAAAAAAAATAGTTTACTTAAAAAAAATCTTGTTACAGACATCCCGTGTGAAAAGTAAAACAAATACCTTCAAACATCTTCACTTTGATTTATACTCGTATTCAATAATAATTAATTGATAACGGTCGCAAAAAGGCTATTATACAGAATTTTGGCAGCCATTTTGAAAAAGCGCCCTCTACGGGTACTTATCATAAATGCTAATTTTTGGAATAGCATTACACAATGATTAGCATTAAGAAAGAAATACCCCAAAATTGATTTCATATTAACTCTTAGATAGCTGTTTTTAGCTTTAATATACCATTTTCTGGAATTTTGGCGGCCATTTTGAAAAAGCCCTCTAGCGAGAGTTGGACCAAAATAATCTTGTTCAGCATCCTTGAAATGTAAAACAAATACCTTCAAACATCTTCACTTTGATTTATACTCGTATTCAATAATAATTAATTGATAACGGTCGCAAAAAGGCTATTATACAGAATTTTGGCAGCCATTTTGAAAAAGCGCCCTCTACGGGTACTTATCATAAATGCTAATTTTTGGAATAGCATTACACAATGATTAGCATTAAGAAATACCCCAAAATTGATTTCATATTAACTCTTAGATAGCTGTTTTTAGCTTTAATATGCCATTTTCTGGAATTTTGGCGGCCATTTTGAAAAAGCCCTCTAGCGAGAGTTCTCCACATTTCCCACAGGTTGGACCCAAAAAATCTTGTTCGGCACCCTTGAAAGTACAAGAAAACACCTTCAAACCTTCTTCCCCAAACTTCTAGAATGGGACTTTAATTTTGAACCCTACTAGTATAAAGGAAAATAGGAGCGTCTTGAAAAAGACCCAATCGTCAATGAGGCATCTCGACTATTACATAACAAAATACTACCAGGTACACCATAAAAAGTAACACAAAAATAATTGTCTTTTGTTTCACATTGGTGGTGATTATGATTGATTCAACCTGGCTAGTAGTCGTCATAACACTATTTTACCTATTCCTGCATGTTTTGAGAGTGAAAACACTTTTATAATTGTTGCCATGTCCCGGTGCCATTACATGTAATTGTGACAAAAAATCAAACTTGCGCTTCAAAACTCAGTATATTCTGTTTCATTTCACAGAATTTGTGCACTTTAAATGGAGAAGACTTATTTTTATTTGTTTAGTTTGTATAATTTGACAAATGTCCGAATCGGATATCGAACAGAGATATTTGAATGCGCCTTTTATGAAATTGCATCGGACGCTTAAACTATTAAATTGGACGGGGAAATATATATTATTTTTATTACAATTATCATTATTATTATTATTATATTATTATTATTATTGTTATTGTCGTATTTACTATTTTCCCCGTTTTTTTACTTTTAATCGCCCTCACCCAGGTTGCAACACCGGATGGGATACAACAAATCGTCCACATGTCGATGGCGGTGGGTGGACAATGGTGTCACCAGATAACCCGTTTTCATGTGACGGGCTCCTTACCCAGTGGCGCTACCGATCTCAGTTGACACTTGATTTCAAAGCAATAGTATGGAGACATGTTAATGGATCTTCTACCAGATTCCAAATTATTGGTATCAACGATATCCCAGCAGGAGCGATAAACAAAGACGTCATCTTTGTAGTTCCAAAAAACCAATGCATTGAAGTCAAAGCTGGTGACATGATTGGATGGTCATTTCCTGTCAGATATTCTGAAGCTTTTAATGCAGCACTCCAATATAACATGAGTGTAGGAAGCACTCGTGTTCGTTGGCTTGGTGGTGGTCTTTATTCTTCTTTACAAAAAAATCAAATGTACAACATCACTTCTGGTGTAATGCTTCGTGAATATTCGATTCAAGCAAATGTGGAACCCTACTAGACACTACTAGAGTTTTGTATTAAAAAAGTCTGGAATGTTTTTATTTTATTTTATTTAACTACAACACAAAACAAAAAGAAGGACGAGATTCGAAAGCCTCACTGAATCTAGAACATGCAGTTTTAGTGTGGTTTGGTATGTCAATAAAACAGTTCCCGTCGGATTTTTGTGCTAAAAATTGAGTTTGGTGCGTTTTTCATCAGTAGGGACGAGGACTGTCAGAAATGAGGGGTTGCTGCCCAATTCTTCCAACGGGGGAGGGGGGGTGTTACTACAGGGAAAATTTGAAATCGAGTCAAATTATGTTTTAATGTACATTAACATGTTTGTCTTCTTATTAAGGGCTTAAAAAGGTATATATTGCCTAGGTTCCGACCTTTAGAGTTCAAGCGCTATAGAGCCCCATAAGGTTCAAGGTCATCCTGGTCAACCATTATGGGGCTAATCGAGTCAAATTATTTTTATGTACCTTAACATTTTTGTCTTCTTATAAGGATTAGAAAGGTTTAAATTGCTAGGTTCAGATCTTTAGTTAAAGCGCTTAGCCCCATAATGGTCAAGGTCATCCTGTAAACCATTATGGGGCTAATCGAGTCAAATTATGTTTTAATGTACATTAAAATGTTTGTCTTCTTTATAGGATTAGAAAAGTAATATTGGCTTTATTTTAAGGATTCCGACCTTTAGTTCAAGCGCTATAGCCCCATATGCTTCAAGGTCATCCTGGTCAACCATTATGGGGCTAATCGAGTCAAATTACTGTTTAATTACAATACCATGTTTGTCCTATAAGGATTCGAAAAGGTATATATTGCACAAGTTACGCCCTTTAGTTCAAGCGCTATAGCCCCATAATGGTTCAAGGTCATCCTGGTCAACCATTATGGGGCTATCAAGCTTTAACTAAAGTTGGAACTAGGCAAATATATATTTTTCCTAATAGCAAAGTTAAAAATAACATACCCAAAAACATTAAAAAACACAATTTGACTACGATTTTAAAGTTTTACTGTACTAACATTTCCAAACCATTCAAGAAGGGGGCATCAGTCTGAAATTTGCACCCCATCATTTTCTGACAGTTTAGGACCTATGAAACCCAAATACAACAAAATCAATTTTAGCATGAAATGAAAATCCTACGGGAATACACACCAAACCACACTATTTCGACCGTTAGGTCCCAAACGACTGATAGGTGTGTCCGAACGGCAATAATAGTCCAGGCTACAGATTCATTGTATATTAACCTTGTTTTGATTTAGAATATAATGTTTCTCAGCTGTTCTAGACAGTTTAGTGAATCTGAATCCGATGAGTGCCAGACGAGGAAATCTGAAATTTTTTAGAAACGCAAAAAATCACAAAATCGGCCACCAAAATGCAAAACGTTCATCTGTTTTGCATTTCAATAGTTGTATTTTTCCGCTTTTTTGTACAAACATTATTGTAACAATTAACATATGATCTATACCACGTAATCAATGACTTCATTATGGCCGCCAATACAATCAAGGGCCTGTTGCCGGATCGTGATCTACTTTTTGACTGCAGGTTGGTAATTTGTAAATCTATCCTGAGTTTTGCAGTCAGAAATAATTAAAACCATAATAAATATTTTTCAAAAATGTGATTATAAATTACTCAGTATAGCATCCAAGATGGCTTTCCATACTCTAAGATGGATATAATTGATAGCTCTATCTAACCTACTACGCACTGTTTATGTATATCCATTGTAAGTCAATCAGATTAATGACATTAATTTCATTGCTAACCAGAGTACTCGACACATGTAAGATGCCATCAAAATGGGTATCAATTGGCTGGAAATGGCACTCACTAAAGCGGCGAAAAATCCAATCAGTAATAGTTGAGATACGTGTTCTTGGTTTTTTGGTAGTTTTAGGTATCCATTGGCATCCATATTGGGATTGGTGATGAATAACGACTCAATGACACTTAAGATAGCCTTACTAAGATTTTTGGAAGTGATAATCAAACTAAAACCCGCAAAACATATATATTTTAACCTACATCGTGAATTACTGACCTTTGTTGACTGACATTTGCAGCCATAATGGACGCCCATCTAGGATGCAATCTTGTAGATATCAATCAATTTGGTTATGTTATGATATTTGAACTGCCCTGAATGAGTTATAGTGATATACACAAACAATACAGCTCTTGGTTACATGAAGTAATGAATTTTGCAATTTTGGAGCCATTTGAATGGTTTATTGATTGATTGATAATCAAATTATTAAAAGCTACCCATAATAGTTTCAATTAACATTTTGATTGCTAAAACATTAGTATATCTACCAAATTAGCAGATAAATATCAGATGCTTTGTTGTATTGGTGGCCATATTGAATCTCTTAATTAGGTGGCTAAGGAATCATATTTTAATTGAACACACTGGGTGTTTTGACTGGATAGGCATTTTGGTGGCCATTTTGAATTTTTGCCTTTCTTCGAAAATGCTGGAGGTTTTTCGTTAGGCACCCATCGGATTTAGATTTTAGCAGGAAAAAGTGGTCTAGAAACCGTTGAAAAACATTATATATATGATATAACAAGTTCACATTGTCTGTAGCCTGGACTATTACACAGAAACTGACGATTTGTAGAGATGCTTAAGCTAAAAATCAGGGTGAGCCAAAAGCTTATTTTAATAATAATTAATAATTGTTATTTACAGAGCGCTTTACAATTATTACCGCTACCTTTAGAATACGTCAGTTACCAAAGGCATACTCATACCTTTGGGAGGCCCCGGATGGAAAATATTCCTAGCAGCTCCCTCAAAAATAGGTAGACGTTTCATATAGAAGTCCCATTGATGCAAATGAGGTATTACAATTGATTCCGTCATGCGCTGTATGACGTTGTGCAGTAGCGCTTGACGGAATGAATGGCAATACCTCATTTGCATCAATGGGACTTCTATATGAAACGTCTACCTATTTTTGCACCTGGGTAGGGAGAAGCAATCAAGATAAAGTGTGTTGCCAAGGGACACAATCAGCAGAGCTCAAACCTACGACCTTTGGATCAGGTGCTTTATCCACTGGACCACATGCGAGCTTTGAACTATATTGTTAATGCAATATAAAACACTACTGGATATGTGGCAAAAAGTAGGTTAGTTATGATGGGATACACGCCCTTGTGAATATGCAGCAATAACTAATTGTACCATCCAAGACAGTTTAGTTATTCCAGATTATGACTAAATTAGTTTACTTCCCCACATTCACCAGTATTTTATGTTGCATAACGATGTTGTTTTAGGGCTACCCGGAATTATGATTAAAAACAAAATGGCCGCAAAAATACTGGCCTTGATCAAGGCGGTTTGCTAAACCAAAAATCTTGCTTTTTTACACTATTAAATTATTAACATTTATTCTCAAATCTAATTATTTTGAACATTTTGTTTGCATAGCTTTGAAATCAATGCTTTAGCATTGAAGGTGCTACCCTGTCTAGAGAAAGATTAAAGAAACAAATAAATTGGTACACACTCTGGTGGTCCGTTGTACACACTGGATCCGCCTATTCTACGTATACAAGACCACAAATTCACAATTGTGGTCATCAGGTGCAGTGATTATGCTAGTCAGAGCAACCACCTTAATAAAATTGCTTTTCGTCTTTGTGTGTGTTTTGTTGTTTTAATATTTCCCAGTATAAAAATTAAAGCAAAAACAGAAACAAATGGATAATCTTTCATTTTCTCCATTACAAGAAATTTTTTACCAGGTAGTATATTTTTCCTTAGTGTAATGATAAAAAATCAAAAGAGAAAACATAAATTTAATATGCCAAGCATACAAGTATGTGGATAATGTATATAAAAGCAGTTGCATGTGAGTGTGTATTTATTTTCCATAGTTTCCCCCAATTTGCTAAATGGACATATTAACCAATTTGACCTCAACCACTGCAATATAGTATCATGTATTAAAAACCTATTCTCAACTTCCTGGACACGTGATGTATATCCTGTAATATTTTCCACTTCCAGGAAGTAAAGGAGTAAGTAAAGTTCATCACTTGGTCAAAAGAGAAAGTTCACCGTGTGCACATTCATTTGCTTTAATGGTTCACTTTCTGGAACGAGAAGGTAATATGTGCTTGTCGGATTATACAAGATCCAGCTAAATCCATAAGTCCAAACTTGTCCATTTTGAGCTTTTAGTTATTTCAGAGGAATTGTTGAAAACAACTGTGCTAAGTGATTCATTAGAAGTTGTGTTTTAGTTTTCACCAGCTGTCTGTATTATTTCATAGTGTTTACCTGACTGCATTTGAGTGTCTGCTAGTTTTGTCCGCTTTGTGCAAGTTTTTTCCAGTGTTTGCCATTTTACCGAAAAAAAACATGTTTTTGTCGGCAAAAAGTTGGTTGAGTCCCTTGAACAAAATACAGGTTTTGCCGAAAACCAGTGGACACTCCAGAAATACAGGCTGATCCAAAAATAAGTTTACTAATTTGCATTAAAGTTTAGTTTGTAAAACTCTGTAAGGAATTCCTTGTAAACTAATATGAGTGGTTCTGAATATCGTCGAATGTCTAAATGAAAATTAAATTAAATTAAATCAACTGTGCGGCAGCCCGCTATCAATGTGTAGAGGTCAGTGGATGAGACTTAGATTGTTGTCAACAGATCCTCACTGTATAATGAGGTTGGGCAAGAGGTTAACACCCTCTCCCTGGAAAAAATCGTTACGGAATCTGATACAGTAACTTTAAACTTCAAATACCACTCTGGTTTGGAGACTGCATCTTGCTCGGTACCTGATATCCATTCATAAGATGACCTATGGCGGTGACGACAGTATGAAGGTGTCTGGTGAAAGCCATTCTTTGGAAGCCAAAGACTCGATCAAAAGATCATGTCTCCGACCAAAAGAAATTCTGCACATCGGCTGTTGGAATGTTAGAACAATGAATCAAATTGGGAAAACTGAACAGATTGTAAATGAAATGCGTAACTATAAACTTCATATGCTCGGGATAAGTGAAACTCATTGGACTGGCTTTGGCAATTTAGTACAAATACAAGAGAAACCATTCTCTTTTCGGGACGAGAAGATAACATCCTGCACCGTGATGGTGCAGCGCTAATCATGAATTAAGAAGCTAGTAAAAGCCTCATGTGCTGGAAACCTATCAGCCACCTTATCCTGACTGCACGTTTCTACTCAAAATGTACCAAGTTATATTATCCAGTTTCATTCTCCTACAAATGAAGCTAATCTGGAATCAAAACTGGAATTCTATGAACAATTGATATTCCCAAGCATGTCATGGTCCTTGTCATTGGGGATCTAAATGCCAAAGTAGGATCAGATAACTCAAATAAAGAACGTATTATGGGTTATCATGGAAATGGAACAGCAAATGAAAATGGTGAACTATTTTGTAGATTTCTTTGGGCTAAATGACTTGGTTGTTGGGGGTATACTTTTACCCCATTAAGTTATACACAAGCTTACATGGTGCTCTCCGAATGACATAGTCAAAAATCAAATTGACCATCTTGCAATTAATGGGCGGTACCGAAAGTCACTCCATGACGTTAAAATTCACAGGGGTGCAGATGTCTACTCAGATCATTACCTTCTAGAAGCCAAAACCAAATTGCATCTTCGTAGAAACATAAGAAGCAAAGGTAAAATGCAGCGCTTCGACACATCAAAGCTGAAGAACCCTCAAATCAAGCAGCTTTCACCCTCAGTCTTCGAAACAGATTTGCATTGCTAGAGGACACACTTCAAGAAAATTCAGACATTACAGTTGATGATCACTTGAAGAACATTGCCTCAATCTACAATGAAGTTAGCAAATCCGTTCTGGGGACAAAACAAAAGAAAAACCAAAGACTGGATTAGAAAGGAATCATGGAAATTAGTTGATGAAAGGAAAAGTATCACGAAGAACCTTGAATCAGCCAAATCTTCTCGTGTCAAAACAAAATATCAGCGAGAATACAAAGCAAAAGACAAAGAGACTAAGAAAAGCTTACGCAAAACAAAAGATCCTACACTGACGTACTTGCTTCACAAGCAGAAGATGCAGCAAAGAACAGAGATCTCAGAACTCTCTACAGTATCACAAGAGAACTCTCTAATTCTAGAACAAAAAAATAACAATGCAATTAGAGACAAAGATGGAAATCTACTCACCAATGAACAAGACCAACTTAACATATGGAAAGAACACTTTCATGAAATATTAAACAGAAACCCACCACAAAACACTGTGATAGCACCACCTGCTGAAACACAACTTGATATTGGCACCTCTCACCCTACCATTGCCGAGATCACAATCAAACAGCTACAAAATGGAAAAGCTCCAGGTCTTGATCACATATCTCCCGAAGTTCTCAAAGCAGACATCACAACAACTGCTAATCGTCTCGTCAAACTTTTTAAGAGAATCTGGGAAACAAACCATCTTCCAACAGACTGGAACAAAGGTATGATTATCAAAGTCCCCAAGAAAGGGGATTTGTCACAATGTAACAACTACAGAGGCATCCCACTCCTTTCCTTACCAAGTAAAGTTCTTACCAAATACTTGTAGACAGACTATCTTCATCAGTCAATCTCAAACTCTCAAATCTTCATCTTATGAAATATCATTGAACAGTGCACAGAATGGCACAGGACATTAGACATCAACCTTATAGATTTTGAAAAGGCTTTCGATAGCATCCACAGAGAAAGTCTTTGGTCAATACTGGCAAACTTTGGCATCCCAAGCAGCTCATTTAAATTTTAAACAACTTTTACAACCATGCAGAATGCAGGTATTTGATATGGCTACACATCTGACTGTTCGCAATTAAGTCTGGAGTAAAACAAGGTTGCGCACTATCTGGCATCCTCTTTCTCGTTGCAATTTACTGGATACTGCAAAAGCCACAGAAACACACCTTATGGGCATCCGATGGAATTTTCTCACCACCTTGAGATCTTGAAGTATATGCAGCTGACCTTGCATTGGCATTTGCTATCTCATAGCTTTAACCACATTCTAAGCAAAAGCCAGGATCTTGCAAAACATACAAACATAGGCCGCCAAAGTTGGCCTCTAAATGACAACCAAAAGTGCAATATTCTCCGCATGAACACAACTGAATCACAGCGTTCACCATGAATGACAAACCATTGAGGACTTGAAGTTTTACATATCAGTTGTCACCAAGCAGGAGGGGGCAAGTGAACATTCAAGCTATTCAAAAGCAAGGTATGGTTCCATAAATTACAGAACATAAAAAATCTGAAATCATTAAATACAGCGGAAATACAAACTGAAATCTACAACATACTCACTACTCATAAGGCAAACAAAACTGATCTCATTTCACACCTCCTGCTTGAGGCTTATTGTCAAAATCTTTTGACCAAATGTATCTCACACCAAAACTTGCACAAACCTCACAAACCAACTGGACATAATTTCTTGAAATATCAAAAGAAAATGGACATGGATAGGGTGTGGCCGTCGTGTACTCAAGAATGGTACCATAAGACTGAAACAAAATCGCTTCTCCCACATTGCCCCCTGAAGGTAAACGTAGCAGGAAGGCCAAAGACCACTAATGGAGAAATGCTACAGAGAGGAAGGGATGCTTATGGGTGGAAAACCTGGAACCAAGCCAAGGCTGTCGCCCGGAACAGACAGAAATTGGACATGGATAGGTCACATACATCAGAATGGACAATAAGATGAAACAATAATCGCTCTCACATGGGACCCCTTAAGGGAACGTTATAGCAAGGAAGGCAAGACACTTGGAGAAATGCTACAGAGAAGGAAAGGGATCTTATGGGTGGAAAACCTTTACCAATCTAAGACTTCGCCCGGAACAGACTGAAGTGGAGGGACACTGGTACCAGCCTTATGTGCCACTCGGCACAAGAGGATAAGTAAGTAGTATGACTATGTTGCCTTTAAATTTTGCAGTGTTAGGTTCATGATAAATGAAACATTTTGATTTATTAAACAACTCACAAAAACAAACAACAAAACATTTTTAAAAAATAAAGTGACACTCTAGCTCATCATTAATTTCTCGTTCAATTCTTTCATTTCTTTAAATGAAAGTCCAACCCCTTTGTTCTGCAGTATCCTGTGGCTTGGGATCTTGTTGTACCAAACCCAAATGTGTTATAACACACCTGATAATAAATGTTGTCGTTTGTTTTGTTGTTTTTTTTTTTTTTTTTTTTTTAATTTTTCTTTTTTTATAATTTTAAATACACAATTGCCCTTCTATCCAACGGATTGAAATATCGGCGCGAACTTCGCAGATGGGGTTTTAGAGTGGAGATGAACACTTGATATCATAGACCTGGTTCCATTTTTCAAAAAGCAACTAGTCGAATGCATTTTTTCAGGTAAAAGCAATTGAAACGTGTTTTCTATAATAACGTGAAATTTGATGCTGATTCCAAATCTTCCTGTCCCCAAATATCTAATGTTCGGGGAAGTGTGGGCGATTTGCCTCAATTCAAAATGGCCGACATTTTAACATTTTTTGTACATAACTCAAGATTTAAGGCTGGGAAAGACGTCTTTATGTCTATGACTTATGTTGCCGGCTCAGAGAACAAAACAAGACCATCAGTTAAGGTATTTAGCATTATATTGACAATGTAATTGCAAAAATTTAAAAACGGCGGCCATTTGAATTTTTATGCAAATTAAACTGTCAAACATGACCTAATTCTATCAAGATCATACACCATGTGATGGGAAGCACAAGTGTGTTCACTGCTTGAAAACTACCAAATATTACCGTTTTCAACAATTTTAAATGAGGAGTAAGTCATCATTGTTTTTGAGGATAGCTATAAAAAACTATATATTGTTTTGTAAAGCTAAAAATGTTAAGGAAGGACAAATTGCACCATGTATGTGCATATACCGGGTGCCACAAGTGTCATAAAGGTGAAAAGGTGGAAATTTTGATGTAAAGATACACACTTTATTGGCAGTCTTCATTTGTACCTTCAAATAAAATCAGAGCCTTAAACTGTTGTATAGGTCAAAATGATGCCACATAAATAACAAACAAACTGAGAGATGTTATTTATTTAATTACATCGGCATGGGTTACTTACAAAGATAAAAACAAAAAAAAAGCAAAAGGCACGACCGATATCAAAAATCCTAGACTTTAACCATGCCTCATTAGTAGGCACCTCATCCGTAGGCAACCCCACCCTCTCTGACCCCCGACTGACTCAAAATAACGACAATCAAAAAGTTTAAAAATAGCAAACAATGAATCTTCTACATCAAAGCTAGATAAATTCCTTAAATGATAATATAACTCCGCTGAATACCTAACTTGGTTCTAATGATACAATAAAAACATTTAACATATTTGTGCAAAAGTAACGCCACCCTCGATTTCTTACCCAACTCATGGCGCATAATGACCCATAAACTAATGAGTCTAATTTAATTCTTGACCCTGAAAAATATGTATAGACACAAGAATGAAAAGACAAATCCTTAAATCTTGAGTATGATACAAAAATGTCAAAATGGCAGCCCATTGTGAATTTTTAGCAAATTAACTGTTTTAAGATTGACCTAATGCTAAAACTAATGATCTAATTGAATTCCTTAACCCTGAAAAACATTGTATCGACACAAGAATGAAGTATACCAACCCTTAAATCTGGAGTTATGTACAAACAAAACGTTAAAATGGCGGCACATTTTGAATTTATGCAAATTAGGCAAACTTCCTCTAAAAATTAGCCCTGGGGACAGGAGATATGGAATCAGCATAAAATTCAGTTTCTAGAAACACTGTTTCTTATTTTTACTCAAAAATGCCGTCGTTCTTGCTATAGTAAGCACTTTTTTGAGAAATGGAACCAGTCTATAATTAAATAGGCCATCCCTTTACACAATTTGGGGACGCTTGTATTCCAAAACGTTACGGTTTGCGCTGAAAAATAACCTTTAATTGAGTCCCAGGAGTGCTAATATAGATATGCAACGTCAAAAATTGTCATTGGTTGATTACTCAGCTTAGGAGTTTGGGAAGGCGGTTAGAAGAGTGAGATTTAAAAAGTCCAATCTACACACAAATCTAAAGATAATTTATTGTACCGCGTTGGTAATATAAATCAATGCAGTGGTGATTTGATTAGGTTTATAACTTGTTTTCTTGGGTTTCAATGTAGTAGTACATAATGCATATTCATAGTTCAACACTTTCGGGTACAATAGCCAGATTCCACCATATCAATCAAACATAACAGCGCGATCCGCAGACGAAAGTTAAACGAAAATCTAATAAAGATCCGGCCTTGGAAAAAAATGATTCCCCCACATAAAAAACAATAGAGACTAAATTGTGATCATAGAGCTACGAACCTTAACCGTGATATGAGCCTGAGCCAGTGGTTCTTCTGACAACGTTCGGTGATCAGAGCAAAGAAATGAAAGAAAACAAAATTACCTGTTAGACCTGTGTGGCCTTATTGGATAGACAAAAACTAAATGCATCTGTCGTGGCGACACCTGTTAGCTACTGTTAGCAGACGAGAGTTAGCAGACGACAGATGAAAAGTAGCTGGCGATTCAATCCCACACATGATTTGTAAGCGTGTTTATTGTTCATTGGTCAAAATGTCACTCACTTGCTGATCCGCTGATCAAAGATCTGTGACACTGCCATAGACGATTAGATAATGCATTTGTACAAATCCCGCGACCAGCGCGACGTATTTGTAGCTATATATTGACTGACGCTATCTAGATAACTACTCACCCTGCACAAAACTGTATACACGGTACATCACCCATATGAGTTGTGACGTGGTTTTTCTTGCAGAAGATAGAAGAAACTGTCAAAATACAAAACCCTAGCGTTTGCAACGTTTAATAAAAACACAGCTATGAATCGTGCTTGGTCGCCTATTACTAAGTAATTACTAGGACCATTATATAAAGAGTTAGGGTGGATTTAGTATATGCATTCGATCAGTGAAGGTACTATAGTAGATCCAATCCTCGTGTCACCAGGGGAAAAGTTTGGGACAGCGTAGATTAGTTGGGAGAGGAGTACAGATATGTGGCACGATCACCTGGGTCATGAAGAACTAAGATAATCTGGCCTTTATGTGGCATCATAGTTAATAGTGCCAAGACTTTTATTCCTGCGTATCCAAAATCAAAACCCAAAATTCAATAACATTCGAATCACGTGCTATATGAAACATTGAAGCAAATGCGATAGTCAAAATGTTTTGAGAGTTAATGTAGCGATAAATGCGCTTGCGCTCAACTGAAATGCTTTCATTGAGCAAAGAATTGATTTTCTCTGGCTGTCGCGACTGCTTGTTTCAAGCTGCATTGCTGTTTCAATAGCGTTGGAATTTCAATTTCCACACACTGCACATCCCCCTCATCAAGCTATACTCGGAAAGTACTAGAGTGACACGATGGGGTTGAATCTTACTATAGGTACTAGAACCACGCTAGAATAAAATATGTGTTTCTGCACGCCTTGTATTGTAGTTCGCATAATTTAGCGATATTTAGAAAAACAACCGACAAACAATACCGGAACAAAGAATGCAAAATGATTAATTAGGTGGACAGTGTCATATTAACTTGGGGTTCGTTTTTTGGCGCGGCTTAGTCTTTGAAAAATCAGCCAAGTATGTGTATTAATCTATTTGCTTTTAGTTAAAATTGCTAACCACAAGGGTATGCAAAACGTTGAGTGTTTGGGAATGTCGAAAGTGATAACCAAAGGCCCAATGGATTGTTTTAACAGGTGATATGGTAACTGTTTGCCTATTAGTACACTCACTCACAGCAAATGATTGTGTTCGGATTGGAAATATCTCGGGGGTTATTGGCTTCATTCTTAATTGATTCGAAAGCAATACACAGGGTAGCAACATTTCCAGTTTTTAATGTGGTAACATTCGAGTTTGTACTTCGTGCTATTTTGGTATATGGAATCAGAGTGTAAGTAATATAGAAAATAAACCAATAAAATCCGATTACTTCTTAATTGTTTCTGTAACATAATTACCTATGCAATTATTTTAACGGTGCGTTTAAATTAATTCAATATTATGAACTCTACAGCTTATTGTTATTTGATAACCGTGCGAAATTGATACGAACAATAGTTTACCGTTCTGTATCATTCTTTTCAATTTATTTCAAATAGAAACGAAATCGAGAAATGTAAAAATTCGTCGACTATGAAGGTGTCATGCCCAGAAGGCCTTCTACTTCTTAAGTACTGAGCATTACGCACGGTTGAGTTTAATGTTATGTTTTACATGAAACGTTTTCTGAGACTATATGAATCTTTTTTAACTAAATTCCTAAAGTCCCTAAATGGACAGGGGAGATTTTCTTGGAACAGAAATTTTCCTAATTTAGACTTATGGGTTGTAGAAAACCAAACATTATGTTGGAATATCTGTTATCCTTATTACCAGGGGTGTACCCAGCTTGGAGGACTCGGGGTGCATTCGCGGATACGGGGGACATCTGGGAAAGTAAAATAAGGCCAAAACCTGGGTGCTCGCGCTACATCCACACCCCGACTGGGTACGATTGGCGTTATCCGTACAGGAGAGAATACTTGGATTTTCTGTGCACGGACAAAAATGCTTAAAGGGATTTATTGTATGAATCTATCGGCAATATATAATGAAATATCCCTTAAAAATATGACGTACCAGAGGGTTTTGCATGGTCATTGGAGGATTCCTTGCGAGAAACAACATTTTCCACGCTTAACTTTTGAAGCAGTAGACGCTTTAAGGAAGCGTCACGTGATTATTTACGCTATCGTTTGCCACAAGCCATGTGTAGTCTTCACACCAATTGAAAGATAATCGGTGGTTAGTCAAGTTCTGGCCTGTATGTAAGACTATCGCGTTTACTGTTAACATTGAAATTAAAAACCGCTTTAATTAACGTTTTCCTTTAAAATATATTAATTTTTAAAGTAAAAATGGCAAATTTTATAAAATGAGCCGGGATTCTGAAAATATAGTTTTTAAAATAAAATAGGAAAACCTCTAATCATACTAAAGAAGCGCTACGGTACATTGAAAAGTACGTAGATGCTGAACCGCGCATTAGTGGGTTTCGACACTGATCTATTATACAATGGATTGGAAAAATGGGTTCGTAATTGAAGCCCTGATGGCAATATTGGTCATCCAAAAAGAGCCAAGGAGGTGGTTAAGAGCGGTCATTTATACAAAATTTTCCCATTGGAAATGTGGATAAGCGACATAACAGACTACAGAATCAAGCCAATTCAGTATAGCTCATTGTATTTGCGCGTATGGGATGGCATGTCTGTATTATATAACTTCTAAAAAGTGCACCCGGATACAACTTCTGTAACAGGTGTCTCAGGGATGGTATTGTGTTCGGTAGACCAAGATGCCCGCCCGTTGCCCCATTCACTGATATACAATTACTGTTGTGTAGCCAATTATGGATTAGACTATAGAGATCAGTGGTTACAGGGCGACTGCGATAAAACTATAAATATTCGCAACCCCTTAAAATGTTCACGTTTTCATGGATTTTAGGTTTAGGCCAACTACAACCTTTGTTATCACAAAATGATATCTAAAACACCCCTCTTAAAATTTTTCTAAAATCACTGAGGTTTAAAAAGTGATTTTTTGACAATAAATAATTCTAAAGCGAAACTTCGCTACTATCCTTTGTGTGCGCAACGAAATATTTTATCACTAGAAATATTCTTAAAAATATATTATATGCATTGGATTACCTTACTTATCGTATGGATCCTTGCCTGGGGTGAAACCCATAAAAGTTATATTAAATTGATTGAAATGCAGAAAAGAGCTGTAAGGAAATATTACTAACAACACTACAGATCGCACTCTGGACTACTTTTCAAAACCCCTAATCTTTTAAATATTCATGATATATGTATAAACTCACCTGGGAATTTTTAGTACAAGCATTTCTACAACCAGCTTCCAACCATTTCGAAAAAGATTTTTATACAGCGACGCAACATTCATAGTCATAGTACGAGAAATTGAATTGCTTATCAGTTATAAAAAACAAGACAAACGTTTGCATCCAAAGGAGTGAGATCTACTGGCCCCCCTTTTGGGAAACAATTATTGATGATATTAAAACATTCAAAACATGTCCGCATCTTTAAGAAATTCATGAAACAAGTAGGATTGACGCATATGAATAATGTATCTCATTTATGTAGAATTCATGAAAACAAGTATGATTGACGCATATGAATAATGTATCTCATGTATGTATGAGTTATATAGACCACAACACTAAAAAAACTGTTGATTCCATATAGGAGTACTGTTTTGTTTTATATATATTATATTCATTACTTGTAATTGTCTGACTTGTAAATGTGTTTTTATTTTAGGGATTACCACGTCTGGACTTTTTGGCCTTTTGGTATTCTCTCCAGTAAGACCACGATTTTGTTACAATATTGAAATGTATATCCATACTATGTTCGTGTCTTGATGTGGAAATAAAAATTGAACATTGAACACAAGTTCACAAGGATGAGGCTTGTGGCAACCTTGTACGTGATATATGCGCGTGTGGGATATATTTTCGCTGGCTTATGTTTCGCGTATTGCAGCGGCTTTGTAAATATACCACAGGGAATAAACATAGTAGCGTCCATGATTGCTATACAGTATGTACATTTGTCGGAAATAAATCTGGATTTTTCGCAGCATTTCCAATGACCATGAAAATCATTGGTACGTTTATTAGGGATATTTCCATATATATGTGCCGATAGATTCAACACCAAAAAAGACTTTAAAATAATGTTTTAACCTAAAGGACAGCGCTTTTGCTAAATTCTACTTCGAGGGGATTTAAAGTCGGACTCAGAGATTTCGAAATTTCCTTTTTGTGTAATAAATGAAAAATAGTCAACTAGAACTAAAGATAGTAACTAAAATGCACAATTCCGAAATTTGAGATGAATCGGATTTTTCGTTTTGATGACAGTAAACATATATGTGTTAGTATTACGTCCCCTAGGATACTGTTTGTATAACAAAAAATCGGATCCGGAAATTTAGAACAAAGGGTGTGGTTTTCTATAGGCAAGGAATTCGATTTAAGCTTAGCAATTTCACACAGTGCTGGTATAGGACAAGCATTATGTACTGCCAAAAAACACGAATTTTTGGGAAATTGAGGGCGCCCGCCTCAGGAAATCTCTGAGTCGGACTTAAATTTGGTAAAATTTCCGAAAAGGCATTTTTCTGGAAAATGTTCCGTGTCTCTTTAAACATGAAAAGTGCGTATATAAACCTGACGAAGAGACAAGGTGCGAGGGTTTTAGGGAAAGGATACAAGTAATGATCTATATAATTTCACGCCCTATTTCCTTTCATCATTATCTATTGGTCTCTTTTGTTTGCAAAGATCGTAAAGTCTCTTGAAATCAAAAGAGATAGTAAAGAACAAAATAGAAGTCTGTTAGGCCGAAACGCCCAGGCGTGTAGTTGTTATGTGTGTCAACAAACCAGGACTGGATCCCAAAATATAAAGGTTGTAGTGTCGCGAATGGCATAAATGGTCAAAGGTGAATTCCAGGTCAGGTTACGGAAACTCCCTCGGAATAACGAACCATGGAATAATGAACATTCGAAATATCGAGAGGACCCCAAATTGATTTGCTGAAAAATTACAACTTAAAAAAAAAGATTTCCCGAGGATGGCAACCTCATTTTTTAACAAATCTTGTTTTTGAGGATACATAATGCTTGTCAAAGTACTAATCCCTGTGTGAAAAAGCTAGTCAATCGATGTCCTTCATATATAAAATTGATTTTATGTCAATTGATTGTATGTAATTGTAAAAAGTATTACTACTCCATTTTACAAGAGTCCAACTCCTTGTAAATAATATAATAGTACAACAACCTATTGTAGTACACATCTGAGTTAATAGATTAGGAAGTATACGCAATCACTTTTGTTAACTGAATGGAT
>JAMKCH010030716.1:0-17206 GCA_023653785.1 Ophioderma brevispina | reverse complement strand
TAACAAAATTAAACATTTTCTCAGCCCCTGCATTTTCTACTAAAATATCAGACATTACAAATATAAATGTTAACACCAAAATTTGGTGTTAATTAACACCAGAGGGTGCGGTCCCGTATTGATTCCAGGAGAGTGTGAAATTAACACCAGTAGTGTCAATTTGGCACCCGGCAGTGTTAACAAATAATTAACACCGACTGTAGTGTAAAATTAACACCGACTGTAGTGTAAAATTAACACCAAGCAGTGTCATCTAACACCAAAATTTGTCTTAATATAACATGGTGGTATATTTAACACCGAAATGATGTAAATCTAACACCAGTGGATGCAGTCCCTATTGCTTCCAGGAAGGAGTTAAACTATAACACCCATAGTGTTAAAGTTAACACCCCAGTTTTTGCAGTGTACTTCTAACATTTCAAAAGCATATTTCCCCCATGCCCCTTGGTGCCGCCAATGATTTTCAAACTCCTTGTCCCAGCAGTTTTGGAATAAGAAAATTTTGCTTGATAATAATGTAAACGAGTTCAGACTTTTTCGTCAAGATTTCGTTTTTACGTGTTAAACCATAATGACGATTTTTCCCTTCTATACCTCTTAATAATTATGAAGATAATAACTTGAGGGAACAAGATAATTGAGGGAACAAGATAACTTGAGTGAACAACAATAACTTGAGGAAACAAGATAATAACTTGAGGGAACAACAAAATAACTTGGTGAACAACATAATATCTTGAGGGAAGAAACATGAAACAACATATAAACAACTTGTGGGAACAACATAATAACTTGAGGGAACAACATAATAACTTGAGGAAACAAGATGACAACTTGAGAGAACCGATACCATTTTGAGAGAACAAGATAATAACTTGAGGGAACAAGATAATAACTTGAGGGAACAAGATAATAACTTGGAACAAGATAAGAACTTGAGGGAACAAGATAATAACTTGAGGGAACAACATAATAACTTGAGGGAACAAGATAATAACTTGAGGGAACAACATAATAACTTGAGGGAACAACCTAATTAACTTGAGGGAAAAAGAATTGCATGCCTCTTCCAGGGCTTCGTAGTATACGCTAACCGAGCGCTTTAAAACTTGGTTTTCTGGCTCTGTGTGTTTGTGTGTGGGCTTGTTTTCCGAGATTCTTGGGTTTGGTACCGGGGTTTGGTATCCAAATTTTACTTCACAATTTACGGTTGTAATATTTTATCCTCTCTACAATTTTGTCCTGTTTATTAAACACAATAGTAGAACGCATGACATTCAAATTGTTTGTTGTACGCTGTCTGAAAAATGTTGGGGCAAATCTCGCTTTTTTGGTATTGTTCTCAAAATGTGGCAAGTTTCACATTTTTCTTATGTCATAAGATCGGATCATGTCTATTTTAACTTCTAAAACATGTATACTTCGTGACACATCATAGGCACTATCTGCAAAGTTCCAAGCCAAAACAAGTACACCAAGAAACTTAGGGTTAACACTGTCCTTAACGTGCTTCACAAGCAAAGGCGCTTTCCATTCCATCTAAGACATACAGCCTGAAGAAAATACGCTTGGGCGGGGGTGGGTGGAGGAAGATAATAATTGCGTGTGCTACAAGATAACAACTTGAGGGAACAAGAATAATAACTGGGGGGAGGGACCCATTAATTTTAAAAAGATATTGCATGTCCCTTCCACGCAGGGCTCTCTGACACAGCTTTACAGTACCTGCACTTTTTAATCCCTGAATCATTGGGTGTGTCCGCACCCGCTGGTGTTAGATTACACCATTTGGTGTTAAATACGCACCATGTTTGTGTTACATTAATACAAATTTGGTGTTCAAATTATTGTTAATTTACACCACATGTCGGTGTTAGTTATTTAGCACTGGTTGTTGGTGCCAATTTAGACTACTGATTTATTTAACACCTCCTGGCATCAAGACGGTACGGCCTGCTGGTGTTAATCAACACTAAAATTTGGTGTTAATGCTTATACTTGGTAACTCTGACATTATAGGAGGAAATGTTTGATTTTGTTATTGTTTTTGCTTCTATTTTAACTGCTTACCTCTAACATTCATAAGCAGATCACCAAATACATAATAAACCGATCGGTGTTCACTCCTAAATTTCAACACCAGTACTAACACCGACAAACTTGAACACCGAAACTTTGTTTAACGTTTTTAACACCCCAGTTTTTGCAGTGTTATATATCAGTGGAGTTGATTATCAAACAAATGGCGGTGCGCCAGACTCTTTTTCTGGGAGGGAAACAGAGGGCAAGTGAACAATTTTGGGACAAAACATCAACACTTTCGAGATTGTTACCCAATCTTTGTCTAAAATCTTGATTTTTTATGCAAACAAAATAGGAAATGTTTTAGCCTGAAAATCGTGTATTATTGCCCAACAATCTGTAATTTTAGTTTGTCTTGCTGGCTTGAGTGGGGTGGGGGGCATAATTGGGGGGGGGGAGAAATAAAAAAAGGGGGAGCAATTTTCCCCCAGGCCCCCTGCGGCCGCCACTGAATAATCAAACTCCTGATCTCCAGCAATTTTGAATAAGAAATGTTTGCTTTGATGTAATTCAGGACTTTTTCGTCAAGATTTCGTTTTTTTACGTGTTTTTTAAACCAAATGACGACGTCTTTTCCTCCTTCTATACCTTGAGGGAAAAGATAATAACTTGAGGGAACAAGAATAACACTCGAGGGAACAAGATAATTAATAACTTGAGGGAACTATAATACGTGTAGGAACAATATGACTTGAGGAACAACAAATAACTTGAGGAACAGAATAATAACTTTTGCGAACAACATAATAACTGAGGGAACAACATAAGAACTGTGAGGGACCAACATTTTTGCGGGAACAACATATAACTTGAGGGAAAAAATCTTTTAAAAATTGCATGTACCTTCCATGACTCGTAGTACACGCTATCCGAGCGCTTTCCTAAAACCGGGTTTTCCTGGCCCTGTTTGTGTGAATTTAGCAACTTGCTTCTTGTTTTTTCCGAGATTTTCTTGGGTTTGGGGGGGGGCCATGGGGGGTGTGGCAGGAGATTTCGTCCTCCGGGGCGAGTCCGGGCTCACAGTCGGGAACAATGGGTGAACAATAGGCACGATTCATTTGACTCTAAGTCAAGCAACATTAGTTTCACGCCCTTTCATTCCGTCTAATGGAGCCCCGAACGATGATACCTGCCGGACTATATATGATTAGGCCTACTTTCACACACCGGGCTTTGGTATATGGTTTTACGTCCAACTTTACGGGTGTAATATTTGTTTTTCCTCGCTTACATATTTTTTTAATTATGAATGTCACATCCCCAACTTAAGGTGCTTCACACCTAAGGTGCTTTCCATTCCATCAAACCAAAATGGTGTTTTAATATAGAGGATATGGTAACAACCCGTTACAACCATGGAGTTTCTCAGGAGTCAAACCTCTTTGCGCTCTGACACGTACAATATTCTATCTGGCGCCCCCATTGCGACACACAATTTTGTAGTCCTTCAGTGTTTAATGTTTTACAATCTGCCGTGCATCACAAGCAATTCAGAAGCAATTTTTGGAGTAATGGTATTACATGTATATTGATAAGTAAACTGGTAATTTTGTGGGTCAAAAGGGAATTAAGGTAAGCATTATTGTTTTAGGAATGCTACCTTTAACCAATGTTATAATCACACCTGAAGTAGTGAATAAGTCGAAGTACCCGTCCGTTACGTACTAGATCATTAGAGATTATGAATTTTGCATTGTTCTTGTCATTAACTACATAAAAATCACGCAGCTTCTATGGGAACGATAACGAAAGCAGGCCAGTCCATTACTGTTTTTTTTCTCCTGTTCTTGTTTGTGCAAGTGTTTGTAGTGCATTTTTGGTAATGACCAGTGGCTACTCGTAACCCAAAGGGGAACGGGGAACTGGCCACCCCCCCCGCGCGGGGAATCTTTCCCCTGAAAAAATTTTATTAGTGCTTTACTAGCATATATATACTAACAATTTTAATATATGCTTCCCCTGAAAATATATGTGCCCCCTCTGCCCCCCCCCCCCCGAAAAACGCTGGTTTTACGTCCTGGTAAATGACTGCTTAGGAGATTACATGCTTGGAGGGATTCGAATTCGTCAGAGTTTTCGAGAATCAAATTTACTTGAAATGACAACACTTAATACATGATTCAAAGGGGAAAATTGATTCGCATACAGAGAAAATCCCTGCAAGAATCGCTTCTGTAATTCTCGTGAATTTGCCTCCCTGGTTGGAACGTGCTGTGATTTTTTACTCCACCTATGAGTGAGCTTTTCCATACTTTTTGGCTCATTGATTGGAAAATTGTAGTTAATCACGTGCAATAACTAATTCAGTATCTATAAACTTTGGTGACTGAACTTATTAGAATAAACAATTTTAAAGATTTATTCCAGCCTCAAATAAAGTAATTCCAACCAGCAAGTGTTGATTCATAGATCGAGGAATGATTGAAGAAGAAAAGAAGGAAGGGTAAACGATTAGTAAATAATAAAAATACATCGCGGCCACATAAAGGGAAAAAAATGAAAATCAGAGATTCAAAATTGTCGGTCCAAAAACGATTTTATTATTTATGATGATGCGCAGCATATTTATATCTCCCGCTCAAATGAAAAAATCAACTTTCACTGGATTTTGTCCAAAATATGGCTGGATATAGTAGGACATAAATACAATTACATTAAATAAAAAAAACAAAAACTTATTCATTTCGATTTGAGGGGCAAAAAAAATTGAATAGCGCCACCAAAATGCTCAATTTTGCTAATTAGGCCCTTATAATAAAAACGCCATGGCCGATTTGATTTTTCCCATACGCAACGGATATTTAGGCAATACATAAACTGGTGCAAACATAAGTTTATCGTTAAAACATGGCGCGCGAAAAACGAAATCCTGGGTCCCACGAACCCCTTGTATTAGGGAAAGGATGGTGGGAGGAAAGGAAAAAAGGAAAGACGATAAAAAGGTCTTTCTTCAATATGAGGTATGATCTATTCATGTTATTGATTTAACGATATAAGACTCAAAACATAATAATGGGACCATAAACTTACCAGAGGGCAGAAAAAATAGAATTTTTCATTGAAAATTTGATTTAATTATAATTCATTAAACCAAAACTTCTCTCTTATCATTCTTTTTAAGTAGAAATAGCATAAAACTTGGCTGATATGTGACAAAATGCGGCATAGCTTTTGCTTTAAACGTGACTTTTTTTGGACAGAACTGTGCTAATGGGATAATAATTTGACAGACTTCTGTGCTATTGTGACATAATATTGGACATTTTTACTGCTAATCTGATGCAAGTGTGCAGAATGAAAAAGTATTTTTCTTTGTCGCTAAAATGACGATGCATCATGTTTCTTTTTTAATATTTTATTGCGATATTTCTTCTCAGAAAACAAAGACACAAGTAAATAAGATAACAACATGCTTGAAGACAGCTGATTAATATTTGCTAATGTGACAGTATTTCATTGATGGATTGCTGTCACATTAGCACAAACTTTTTCTTGGCATGCCAACAAAAGAAAATCAAATCCTTTCTTTTAACATCCATGCATGTCAACACTCACAATGCATGTTTCTAATATAAAATTAAGCAAAATATTCAGAAATTCAACTTTAATGCAGCTTAATCAGTTTCTAAAATGCCTATTTTTATTCATGTTATTTGGTAACTTTTGTCCGCCCAAATTGACAGAAATTTAGAAGGAATTTCACGGTAATTTTTTTTAAAAAGTTTCAGTACCCAATGAAATCATCTCCAGTATATGTCCTAGTATACCTGGTCACATGTTAAAAAATCAAGTTTGGTGATTCAGTGGTGATTCCGAAATAATACATTAGCCCCAACTTTAATTTTTGCTATGGTGACGGTCCCATTATTGTGCTTTCTGTCATAAGCATAAAAATAATCCTAACCCTATAAGCATAAGGGTGCATGGCCCCAACTTACATGACGTAATGTTGTTGGTGATACTAGCTTCAATCCGGGCTTTAATGCATTGATTGTTAAAGCAATCAGACAAATACATCTCACAAACATTCAATTTTCTTATCATGATAAATGGCTCGTCCGATAAAGTCTGGGTTAAGGCTCACCAATGCCTTAATGCTCCTCAGGACAAGCTTTAATTCAGCCTATTGGGCATTTTTCATTGTACCTTTAATATCAATTTCCGTTCACTATACAAATCTCATTTTGGCGGAATTTTAAATAGGATTATATAATACCACAACTGTTTTATACATTGTCCATATTATATTTTTCGGTTATCATTGCCTTTATATAAAACCATCAGACAAGCGCCAACTTATATCTAACTTCTTCATCAGATACAGTTCTCGTTTTCTACGTCATAGGTATATGTGGTGTTTCTCTCTTTAGGTTTTTGGCAATGTACTATATCCCCCGCGGCCCGGGGGGAGCACTCCCATCTTGGAGGTGACGCGCATATAAGCTGTTAAGACCCCCCCCCCCCCCATTTTCAACATCGCTGTCACCCAAAGACCCCATATATTTTAAAAATGTCACCCAAAAACCCCATACTTTGAAAATTTTTATCAAACTGTCACCCAAAGACCACTATTTTTTGGAAAATTTTCACTTAAAGTCCCCTTTTTTGGTGAAATATTTGCAAAATTTTCTAAAAAGACCCCATTTTGGAGAAAATTTAGCAAATTTGTCACCCGAAAACCCATTATTTTGGGCATTTTGGCTGTCTCTCACCCAAAGACCCCTATTTTTTGCTGTCACTGAATGCCCCTGGGTTTCGAAGCGCCAGCCTTACACCCAAATCCATTTCATATGTGACCCCCCCCCCATCCGGATATACGGATGTGATTGTTAGTATAGCAGGACTACAATATAAGTTATTTAAACTCATGTATATTTTGCACTTCCGATCATAAACCTTGTACCGACAATTAACTCCTTTATTCATATTGATCTCATTTTTTTAAAATGATTTACATTATATTAAAAGGTGCAACGAGAGAGTTCACATAACAAGTGACCCACCAAAAATTGAAAGCTCTGTTTTTGCACTGATCTAAAGTTTTCCATAAAAATATGCCAATCTGAAAGGATAAGGTGACAAGTATATTTCTTTGGTACGTCAGTCCCTATTGAGCAAATACGAAATTCAGCCTGTTTTATATTAAAATATAGGCCTAAGCAAATCAAAATCACTTTTTGTTTTCACTTTTAAGACATATCTGTAGCGAAATATAAGGTAAGAAATCTATTGAGTATCCATATGAAATCACTACATGATATGATAGCTTATGATGCAATATAGGGATGACTTGAAATCTCTCATTGCACCTTTAAATTGCTTCAATACTTCTAAGAGTGAGATTAATTAATCTACACTACCAAAAAGGTTATTTAAAAGTTTTAAACAACAAGAAATGTCAAGTACCCCGTATAAACAAGGCGGTTCTCGAACCACAAGTGTCGCCTGGTTGCGCGATCACTTGCTTTATGATGAAGTTTGGCAAATGATGATTAGAAAGAGAACAAATGCACTGGAGAATGTTATACAAAATTACCGAGTTTGAAGTAAATCGAGCATAGTGTTTAGCCAGCAGAGCATTTTAAAAAAAGTATAACCGAAATGTATGAAAAATACATCGCGGCCGTTGGACCGCTAGTGTCGTCTGCCATCGCGGTTTGTGAATGGGGTCAAAGGTGACACGAGGTCACATGGGGTCACCAAGGTCACATGGGGTCACCAAGGTCACATGGGGTAACAATTATGCATATTTAATTAGCTCATTTGCATACCTAAGCCGCATGTATCAGGAACTTTAAAATGGCAAAGAAGATGCACACCATAATGGGTTTTTGCGAAGTGAAGGAATTTTACATGTCCGATGTACCATTTATAAAATAAAGTGATTACGCTGATTTTTGCATATTAATTAGCTCATTTGCATATGTAATTTGCCCGAAATATGCCCAACATCTAATCAGGTCGAGAACTCTTTAACCCGCTTCCTTCCACCAAGTTACATCATTATACGTCTTACGGAACTCCAGATAACTTGCACACAAGCCTTGCGGGGAAAGGGTTGTCATTTTAACTGGCCAAAATAAGCTAATTAATATTCATGAATATGCAAATAATGCAGCCAAAAGCTACACATAATATTTTGGCACCTCACTTTATCACCCTACCAAGTGTGAAGTAAATCGGGATTAGAGTTTAACCAGCAGAGCATTTCAAAAAAGGTTAACCAAAATGTCTGAAAAATATGCAAATAAGCTAATTAAAATTCATGAAAATGCAAATAATGCAGCCAAAAGCTACACATAATATTGCGGCACCTCACTCTATCATCCTATCAAGTTTGAAGTAAATCGGGGATAGCGTTTAGCCTGCAGAGCATTTTAAAAAAGGTTAAAGGCCGACTCAGAGATTTCCTGAGGAGGGCGCCCTCAATTTCCAAAAAAATCGTGTTTTTGCATGTACATAATGCTTCTCCATATACTAATCACTGTGTGAAATTGCTAAGCTTAAATCAAAGTTCTTCATATAGAAAATCACAACTTTGTTATAAAATTCCGGATCCGGAATTTTTGTTATACACAGTATCCTATGGGACGTAATACTACACATAAATGTTTACTGCATCAAACACGAAAAATCCGATTCATCTCAAATTTCGGAATTGTGCATTTTAGGTTACTATCTTTAGTTCTAGTTGACTATTTTTCATTATTACACAAAAAAATAATATTTCGAAATCTCTGAATCAGACTTTAACGAGTCATACGGACGGACATACGGACATACGGACGGACATACGGACACACAGAATTTGGACTAGTATGTGCCTCCATGAACATTCGTTCAGGCGACACAAAAATATGAGTGCGTCATTTAAGCTGTGTACTTGAACACCTCCGGTTTTCTAAAAGATTGAAACAGCGTTTTTATAATTTTTCGCTTGAAAAAAATAACTATTGAGAATTCTGCAGACTTATTCTTCACTTTTAAGCTATTCCTGGAAATTTAAAATATTTCGACTATTTTTCCAACCCTCTGGGTGGATCACTGATAGTGTCTTTCAATGCCCAGGGGGTCCATGGGACCCAGATTTCGTTTTTTCCGTCGTGCGCCATGTTTAAACGCTAATTATTTTTTTTTTGCCCAATATTTAATATATTGCCTAATATCAGTTGCGCTTATTTGGGGAGGAAAAAAATCAATTGGTCCATGGGCGTTTTTTATATATACACTTACCTAAGCATTTTGGTGACGCTACTCAAATTTGTTTTGCCCCTGAACTTGTATTGTGTAACTTTTTTTGACCGCTATTTTTGACTCTGTATACCGCCGAATTTTCCATTTTTTTTCCTGGTTCTGTGGCCGTGTTGATGTAACAACCCCCCCATCAATGACCATAGTTTTGTTTAAAAAAAAAAACACGGCAAATTTGTGTCATGGGGGGTTCAACTTGCCACCCTTAGGCTTATGCACCACGGAGTGCCCCGGGGAGGCGAGACCTATGCATTTAATGCGAGCAAGTGAAGGACAAAGTAAACCCTTTTTTGTTTGGTGTCTATCAAATTATTTTCTTGTTAGAAAGTCCATATTTTTTCCTTTTTGCTCTAGCAAAGAACCACAAAAGGCGCTTTAATTTGAATTAAACCCTCGTCTACCTGAGCCATTTTTTGTAACCAAACACTCCCGGGGGGGGGGGGCCTCGTGATTTTCGTTATAGCATAATCAAATCGCCGCATGTCCTGTAAATTTGGTACCAAAGGATAACGTAGAGTTTCTTCTTCCATTGGTACCAAATAAGTACCTACATCCCCATTATGACGTCACTTGGACGTCATATGTTGAGGAAAGTAACGATAAATACTGAATATAGGGTGGAAAATTAATATTTCCAAACAAGTGCAATTTTAGCGACTCAGAGCACCTTTTCTAGCACTAAATGCTCTCATTATATTAAAACTAGTCAGTCCCACATCAAGTAGAAGGCAAATGCAAATCTGATATTCCGCACTTATTTTAGCGAAAAATACATCCCCGGGTTCGCTCGGACCGCTTTGTGTCGCCTGCCGTCGTCATTTGTATGGATTAGGGTCTCATTTGACCTTTGACCACTTTGTGCATGTACTCTTGAACCCCCCTCATTAACCAATGAGGGACCCCTTTTTTCACACCTCATATGATTCAAGTTTGGTTCCAATTGAACTTCACTTTTCATATAGGTTCAATTTTCCATTTTCATCAGCCATCTACAAACCCCTACCTGCCACTCACATGACACTTTGAGCTTGGATGTGACCTTGACCCTCATTATCATATGATGGATCATGTTCACCTATATGGTATAGTTTGTTTCCAACGAACTTCACTTTTCACTTACTCTTACAACTTTGACCGCAACCTTGACCTTTGACCTTGGTAGGTGACCTTTGAATGACCGCAATCAGCATGCAGATCCCTAATGTTTGTCAATCTACACTGAAGTTGGTTTAAATCCTCCAAAGTATGCGATATTACCAGCAATGTTAACCCCTTTTCACAACACCAGACACAACAACAGACAACATCAACAGCACAAACAAGTCAACAGACTAGCACGTCGGACAAAGTGCTCCTATGTTTCTTTCCTCCTGCCTTATGGCAGGCGACACAAATAAGATTTTATTTAAACACTACAAACTTGTCTTGGAAAATTGACAAGCTTTGGCTGACATGCGAACTTTAACGTCATTGTGACGTAATGCTAGGCACTTTTTGGGACTGACTCATTGTGTATCAATGGAAAGAGGCGGACCAGAGCTATCTATTGGTACAAATCACGTGTCTTTGATGTTCCCTGTGTTGTGCTTAGGCATGTTGGTACTCCATTCTCCCGAAAGGGGGAGTTGACCAGCCACCCCCTATCCGGTGTGGTCATCGATCACTGCGTAACCCTCTGGGGGGGGGGGGGGGGGGGGGCGGGGGCGGGAGGCGCCCCGCACCCAAACAACCCCCCCCCCCAAACATAACCCTTGCCCCCCCTCAGAGTCCCCCGCCCAAATGACTGACTTTTGTACAGTTGTGCCCTATGGAAGGACCCCAAATTTGCCCCCTCAAAAAAAGCCGTGGCACCCCTTCAGCCACCCATTTGCAAAGGTCTGGTTACGCCCACTGTCACCTGGTATCTTACCTAAAACCCCCGGTGGAATGTTGTTTTTGATTAAAAGGAGCAGAAAATGTCAATTGCAATTTCCATTAATATTGACAAGGGGGGGACCCAAAAAAGGGTTTTTTAGCAAGCCGGGGGGGACCTCTTCGGTATTAGGCGAGGGTTAAGGGTTCTTCACTTGAAGCTTTGAAGTTCTGCAAAGAATCATTTTCTTGACTACAACCCCTTTTTGGTTCTAATTTTCGAACCCTATAATGAATTTTCTTGCATGGGGTTCTGTAGCCAAGAAAATGCTTCTTTGTAGAACCTTAAACTTAAAGAACCTTAAATCAAGACCCTTTCAAATCTCTTCCAAAATTCTTTGTATAACAGAAAGAACGCTTTTAGAGATGAAATTATTTTAGATCAAAATATATACTCGAGCACACCCAAGTAAAATAGGGTGCTTTAAACGGTGCTACATACGGGACAAAAAGGTTCTAAGTTACATTTTTCCTTGTTAATTTATGGAATGTATACGTATAAAAAACTGCACTATTTTGTAGTGTATGAAAAACTCACTTTAATGCTTTGCTCCTCCCAAATGGTGTCAATCATACCAACACCATCAATGGGCTCACTATCATATTACCCATGACTGACAGACCGGCCATTAGCCAGTCTGCGAGGCCACAACATTAGAGCAAAATGAAACGTCACCCACGGGCCAAAAAAACCACATGTACTTGTAAAAGTTGTATACATCCAGAGTTAATTTGTTTTACCCATCAGTAAGCAATGTGAAGGCGCGCAGCGCTAAAGGGCACTTAGAACGAGTCCAATCATCGATGTGTTAGGACTGGTAGATTCATCATTTGACACGCTGAAGTCAATTGGACAGTGTATGCCGCAAATGGTCCAAGGGCATGCATTGCAGATACCAGTCACACAACCAGTAAAAGCATTGCATGCAGCATGGCTTAGGTATTTTTTGTGGTGTGTCAAATTTGAACTCTCACACACAAATGTGTCCACATGGCAAAATGGGAATATGTGCCAAGTTTTAGCCAAACACTAAACCAGTTTGTTTCATCTGCATAGAATAACAACTTCTTAAGAACTCATCACTCAAGAATTCCGAAGATCTCATTTACACCATATACAACCACGATACCAGTAAACAAGGATATACTTTTCATCTGGCAAAAAAAGATTTCTTGAAAACTAAAACTAGCTAACAACTTCCAGTGCAGATGATGAAGTTCAAAGTCTTCAAGATGGTCACTTTTAGGATGATACTCTTGGATTGTCACAATTGTTTGTCAAAGAAGATGCTTTTATTTTTACTTGGTAAGTTTAATAAATAATGCCGTTTCGACAAGATTTGGTTAAAATTGAAAGTTCAAATGTAACACATTGTTGGCTTGTGATTTGAGCAAATAGTGTTAATGGTTTGAGTTTGAAATGATACAGGCCAGCTAGCAGCTGTGGTATCATATGTTGCTAAGTTTTGCAAAACTACCTTCTACCACGCTTGCCTTCACCGTGAGCTACCGTGTTCATTTGGAGATTTGATGCTCCAGCAGCGCAAAAAATCACTCTTTTCTTCCGGCGTAATTAATTAACACGACTAATATGATTTGTCAGAATAAACTGTTAATCATTCCGGCCTATTTACCGCATATGCAGGAAGCGCCGTCCCTATTCCCTGGTATACATGCTTTGAATTCTAAACAATTGAGTCGTTGTGGGGGTGAAAAATTGAAATACATGTATTCCATTGCGAAATCATGAAACACATCGCTCATATATCTTGTACACCACCAACTGGTGAATTACAAGCCCGGATTACAGGATGATTACATGTAAACATGGTAAATACAGGTGCCAGGTACAGGTGCACGGTGGACGCATGCCGCATGGTGAACAACTGAACATCTAAAACGTTTAGATTTGTAAATCGACCTTGTATAAATCGTTTTTCAAAATGCAGTTCCCATTTGAACATAATATTACTTGTTTGATACATAAACATACCTAATTGCTCTGTTTTTCTTTTCTATCATGTTACCTTGAGAAGCAATTGTTTGTGCCGAAGGCCTGGGTAGTGGCATATTTTCTGTACCATACGCTTTTTTCAGTACTTGTAAATCATTTGTCTGTGTTAAATCTTATACCAGAGGCATGTTCAGAATTTTAAAAAAAAGCTTAATTCTTATACTACTTTGGAACCGACACTGCGAACGTGTGAAATCGCGGGATGGTGACAGGAGCAGCGTTTTGGGGGTAAAACTTGTCAAAGTACTGGTGTTCCTTTTGGCCTTTGGGGTGTGTGAATAGAGAAACATCTGATTTTTGTATGTAGTGAGTCAACCGACCCTTCTGTACCCTAAAAGTCAGACAGATGTTTTTTCTATACCAAAAAAAGCGCCTACTATCAGTATATAGCTTGCTTTGTATTGAGAATTTGGCAAAAGGTAGGCTATATGCCGATGTTTTTTGTTATAAGATATGGGTTACTCTGATCTCCGCTCATTCCTCACGTAGCGTTATCGAATCAATGGTCGAATTTGAGATTTAGGTATTAAGGTGCAACGAGAGATGTCAAGGCATCCATATATTGAGTCCATATGTATAGTGAATTTTCATATGATTTAGACATGCAATAGAGTTCGTACTTGTATTTTTTCACAAATGGTCTTAAAATGAACACAAACATGATTTTGATTTGCTCATATTTCAATATAAAATTTCGTATTGCCTCCTATACGAACTTAAAAATATCAAATGTGTTTACCGAAGTAATATTTTTCAGCTTAGTCCTCTCAGGTGGGGGATGTGTGATGGAAGCTTTACATCATTCACAATCGAATTTTCAATTTTTCCGGGATACCTGATATTTGAATATCTCTCTTTTGCACCTTTAATATTTAATCTTTTTTTTCTTCTCCTTCTTCTTTCTTTCATTCTAAGTTATTGTATAATGACTGGCTATATCAGAGTTTTTTTGGCATATGGAGGGGGATCTATCTTTCCCTGCAGGCTCATACCACATCGAGACCAACCCATAAGCGTACCGATTTGGACCCATTTTGCCCTGCCCATTTCCTCGAACCCCACTCTTTACTTTATGAAAAGTCGATAAAAGTAACTTTCTTGTAGCAAATTTGTATGTAAAATCCCACAAGACCCCGTCCCAATATTTCACGTGCTATATTCTGTGGATTTTTAACGGGTATACAGTATTTTTATAGGGCACTTTCTTAGAATGTTATTGTTGTTTTTGCCATAGTACAGGCCCGGATTTTTATTTTGCCCTTGGAAATGTTGACTGTATTGGCAACATGGCTGGAAAGAGTTGTTTTAATCATGGTATGGTACAAAAACTTCAATTCAATGAAACTGTTGGAACAAAATGTTCTCAAACTCGCTCTTTTACTTGCCAATCATGTAACAATTTAGTTTAGTGCTATATAATATTTCATTCTCTTGAGGATATAGTGTTTTGATTTTTCGATTTTTATTATGAAAAAATGAGGAACCGCCGCCCTTGGCTGTGCAGTAATAGCCTAATATATGCATACGGAGGGTATTGGCATTTGCATTAACCCTTGAAAGAAGGGCCGACATAATGGGCAATTGTAGCCATCGGTGACAGGGTTGCAAAATACAGTGGCTTCAAGCTGAGAGCTAGAACAACACAGACAACATAGGGGCAGGTGGAGGGAGGAGTGATTCGATATACCGGACAACATTTTACCCAGAAAAAAAGCTGCTGCTAAATCCACCGCGAATCCACGCAGCTGTTTTTTACATGGCCTGTATTGTCACTTTGTGTCATATGTTTATATAAGGCATCTTCATTCGTGATGTTAGGTAAGGATAGACCTGTCTATGATGCATAAAACAACGATGGCGTTGTCATGATTTAAAGGGTACTGCCCGATCCTATCCTCGACCCCCTCACTCGCACCATCAATCCACCGCTGTTTTACATTGGCCTGTATTTCACTTGGGTATTATGTGATATAAGCAGCTTCATTTCGTGATGTTAGGTAGAGTATATACCTGTCTATGATCAGAAACAACGATGGCGGTTGTCATGATTTTTATTAAAGGGGGTACTGCCCGATCCTCATCCTGACCCCATCACTCGCACCATCAAACCTGAGTTTGGTGTCGCAACAGTTTGGCTGAACGCTCTTCCAGGAGATGATATACAAGCCCAAGTTATAGGATTTGTTTGTTTCTCGGGGTAATACCGGAAATTATTTTTGTCTGTATCTACGGACTGTAATAATACAAAACAATTGCGGTCAGGTTAAATGGAGCATGTGCAATTAAATATGAATTTTTTTGAATTGAAATTTTGGCGAGTCATGCCTTGCTGAAAAAAAGAAAATCTTATGTTGTGATCGAGCGGAGAGAACCTTAACCATATGAGAGGGAGATTTGAGGGGTTGTGGTTCCGGACTTCCGGTTTTGCTTGCAGTGAGAGAGGAAAGTGAGTGCGTGAGGAGGAAGGAAAGCAATTGGGAGTGAGAGGGAGATAGAGGGATGAGATGATAGAAGAGTGGTAGCATGTAGCAGCCAGAGGAAATACAGTAAGTACACAGAATTCATCCCATCACCATGGACCTTGGTTTTCTAAAAGATATGTCATTCCATGTTATCCATAAGGTTTGAACCAAATTTGGCTCCATAGGTGAAAAACCTCGCAGACATTTAGACACATTTGGCGTATGTTCTCAATTAAAAATAAAAGAACCCCCGAATATCCGGATCATAAATAAACTGAATTAGGTGCTGGACTCACGAAAGGCGCTTTATCATACTGGGACGGTGGGCATGTAGTGGCCCATAATTATAACACAAGTTTATTTGAAGTAATCAGTGGCTAAAGCGGTGGACCATTAACTAACCCATTGGATAGGCGTTGAGTATAACGGTGTACTTTTTCTAAACCGACGACTTTCCCGGCACTGTAATGATTCAATTTGTAAAACCAAAGCCAGTGGTAAAATTGTTTACGTGTCGTGCTTTTGGCTAATGTAAAATTTTAAGGGATAACCGCAGTTCAGAGTTGGTTAAAAAGCTTTAGAGCGAGCTGAGCGACTCACATCCATGTAGCCTGCAATTTTACAGTGGCCGAAGATCCAACCGATATCCTCTGCCGAAATTCCGGTGCTGGCATGCAACTAATAACAACTTTATATCTTTCCATGGAGGATTGCCAGCGCACGCAAGTGTTGAAAAAAAAACACGCCGCGCTTGGTCGGAAGGCCGAAAGCAGAAACCCTCCGTATTAGAGTACACGCAAACCAACGCTCTTATTGAGCAACAAGCCAGGGTTGGTAGAAGAGCGAGATATCATCTATCTGCCCCACCCGATAGGCTGTAAAAATGGCGTCTTGGCAATAAACGCGTCACGTCAAGTGTCTATTTAGACATTATGTTTCTATGGAAGACAAGTCCAAATGTCAACGTCCTCATGCAAGGACCCCAACATACAAGTCTTGTTAGGCAAGACACATCAATTCGAATAAGACGTGTCCTTTAAAGCCAGTTGTGAAGACATTGCTTTTTGGAGGACACGTCTTCGTGTCTCACAATTGTATTTTATTGTGGTTTTTTTCTTTTTATTCTATGTTGAAGGACATGTCGATTATTACCAAGACATGTTTTACATATGGTAACAAGAAACCTTTTTATCTGGGTGATCAACATAACATTTTACGTCTTAATTCCAAAATTTTCAAAAATAGGGGGACCTAACTTTAACTATCGTAAAATCAGGGGGAAGCGAAATTGTTGAACGGAAGCGACGGGGAACGCGATTGTTTCGCCCTGATCGCGAATAAAGGAAGGATGAGTTTGATATTGTTTACACAGATTTGTTGATACGTGTTGTCACCTGGTTTATGCATATATTGTCAAAGTTCAAATGGTCTCGCGTTTCAAGTTCCTGCCACTCTCAAAATTAATCTTACAGCTTAGAAGATT
>JAMKCH010030715.1:0-17346 GCA_023653785.1 Ophioderma brevispina | reverse complement strand
GTTGGGACGACTCCGCGTAATGAATTTTTCAAACTTGCAGCTGGAAATGCAAAATGAAAGGTATAGCATCCATGAATTATTTATCCGATATAGCTGAAGTGACAGGCGGATATTTTATGAGTATATTTGTTTGTAAGTGCGTATGAATAGTCCCAGCTGGATTATAGACCATGTAATAAGAATCACATAGATGAATACTTAGTACCCACTAATTTGCATATGGTAGGTGGGGCTTATTTCCAGAGGGGTGTGGCTGCCAGATTAGAACTAGAACTAGTTTTACATTTATGTGATTTCTAACTCTTAAGCCCCCCCCCCCGCACTACCTTTCATACAGCATTCTTGATTGGCTAATTATATTATACCCATTTGAATGACCAGTTGAAATGCAGCTTCCAATATTTAAGCTTTTAGTACTCTTCAGCATCACCACCATTCATTCAATTTCAGATTGGCTAAAAAATCGTGTAATTTCCATCATGTCCAATCACCAGGTAGTGTTATGTGGTTACAGAGTCCGTGAAAGTGTTTTAATCCTCTGCACATGGGAGTCCAGAAGAGTCAAGAAAGTTAACATTTTTCACAAATTTTAAGAAAAAAATGGCTAAATTTATGAAGCATGGTGGCTATAATTGCTATCATCATGAAAACTACATGATATCCTCCAAAATTTTTGAAGACATTTTGCAAATATGGGCTGAATCCTGCTTGCTAAGGATTTTGCCCTCACAACAGTGCTGTGGAAGACCTATTTGATCATGCAGATGGATGGACACGGGTGGAAGAAAATTCATTAATCCACTATATTGAATAGTCAATGAACTTCCAAATTGGCAGGGTTGTAGAACATGATGAGGTCATGTGCTGTATACTTTTAGACAGGTTATGAATATTAATCAGTTCATTTGCATATTTTCAATTAAATGTGACTAATCCACTCTATGGTCTAAGCCAAATAGTCAGCGAATTTTCAAATTGGCAGGGTGATGGAACAAGATGAGCTTGTGTGCTGTATACTTTTTGGACAGGTTATTAATAGTAATGAGCTCATTTGCATATTTTCATTAAAATGTGGTTTATCTGTTGTAGGGTCATCTTAATTACGCACCACGTAATTACGCACCTCATAATTCTTGTTAACCCAGTGGGCACTGCCAGCCAATTCGATCGGCTATTCTTAAGGGTATATCTTGTAAGTAGACAATTGGAGACATGGTGAGAAAAGCTTAAATTTGCATACATATGTATAGAAGAATGTTTACTCAATTGAGTATCATGTTGTATCTTGTAATGAGCCAATCAGAGATTGAGGTAGTAGAACCCCAGGGAGGTTTTCAAAAAATATGTACATATATAATGTATCTGTTCTAATTTATGATTTTTTTGTATAATTTTCTTCTTTTCTTACCACTACCTATTTTTAAATATTTATTAATCTTTTTCCTGGAGATGGCCAGCGCACACAAGTGTTGAAAAAAAAAAATGTGCGCTTGGCCAGACTCGAACTGGCAACCTCCGTATTACTAGTGACAGTGCACTTACCAATTAAGCTAACAAGCCAGGGCTGGCAGAGGAGTGATAGATATCAGCTCCTTTGGCAGCCCTGGCTTGTTAGCTTAATTGGTAAGTGCACTGTTACTAGTAATACGGAGGTTGCCGGTTCGAGTCCGGCCAAGCGCACTTGGGTTTTTCAACACTTGTGTGCGTGGCCATCTCCAGGAAAAGATTAATATTCATCCTTGTCTGCCTGGAGAACTAAGTAGTTGAAATTCCAAAACTACCTTTGACCCTTAATCTTAAACCATAACCTTCACAAAATGGCCCCGACCCCAAGCCAAAATCCTTCACACTAAACTCCAGTCATACCCCTTACCTTTAATTTCAACCTTTAAGCCCATGATATACTTCCAGTTGCAGCGACCGATTGGCATGCGCAATACTGGAATTTGACCCAAGATCAAGTGTTACGCATGCTCACGAGCAGAAATCGCTCGCTGCGACTGGAAGTATATCATGGGCTTGAATCTTGCCATTGTGGATTTCATTGGATGAATCAATGAAGACAGTCGATTACATAATGCAATTGAAACTTGTTGGTAGAACTTGAAATGTCAAACACCCTGTTCACAGAGCTGCTAAAATGGAAATCGAATGGAGCAGTTTCACTCACAACCTTATGTAAACCAAGGTTAATGATTTTAATGGGATCTATATTAGCTGTTGTCTGAATGAAGTTGAAACAATCATGTGAGACTGAAAAAGTTAACCCCAAGGGTGAAAAGGCTGATCAATAAGTATAGCCGAGGTGCTTGGCAGAATTAGGTGAAATATCGACCAATCAGTTGAACATTTTGTGCACTGCTATTTAAATGCCAATAGTTCAGACATGATCTTGTTGCATCAAAAGACATGTGATGGTTAAACAAAACTGCAGCCTTCCAGGTAAATTATTCTTCACAAAATCTGATATGTCAACATGCAGGACAATAGAGTAAGCACAAAGGCCATTCTGGCAGCACTATTTTCCATGCTTTGAATGCAGGGGCATAACCGGGATCACTTGTCAGAGGGGACATTTTCCCAGTTTTGAGGCAGCTTTTCCTGTTTGGCGGTGGTTTTGAGGCAGATTCTCCTTGTTGGATATTGGAAGTGAAAATTTCCAGGTTGAGCAGGCAAAAAAGAGGGCAGATTTCAAGCTTTTCTTCCCGTCCAGCTCTCTGGGGTGGCAAGCCTGCCCCGGGCTCCCTTCCCCATACCCTGCCTTTTAGGCTTCTGTTTGAATGCTTCTTTATACCTGTAATTTGAACCACTGGTAACTTACATTTGTATAGAAAAGCAACTCATTTCCTTACCAAATTCGAGAAAAAAAGAACCATTTAATATACCAGAGGACCTGAAACCTACCCTTTTCAGCTGGCACACCTTCATTTCTACTAAGGACCCCACCCGGTTACTCTACACATACCAGCATAAAAAGAGATGAAATCACGAACCTAGGGAACCCAGTTACTTAAGAATTACAAGAACCACAAAGACCAAATTGAGATCATCCAAAAAATGTCCTTAAGTACTTACATTTTCTATTTGGTTCATTCGATCATTTGTTTGTCATGCGTTCGGCCAGTCATTAGTAATGGCTTATATGTTAATGGATTATATATTTGAGCTGTGTAGCTAATCTGTGGCCGCGGTTTAATTCATGATTATGGAACCCTCCTAACATGGCCTGCTTTTGAGGCTGTAGCTGATTGGGAACAGTCAGGAGGTTTTCACCCTACCTTATTCAAAACTGGCTCCGATTACATGTACATTTGTGACTCTCTGCATATGGGACCGGTGCCTTAACATCCCTCCAAAAGACTGGATTCATTCAGATTCATTTGCCCAATTCAATCGTCCATGGAGGCAGCGTCCTCTGATTTTAATATTTAACCAGTAGCTGGTATACAGATCAATTCCAGAATTGAGTACCCGAATAAATCCCCGCAAGTGGCCTCACAGGAGCGAACCGGGCAATTTTTGCCACAGACAAGCACCATAACCACAAGGGCACGCTCTTCCGACAAACCCCATAACCACGGGATTGGGTGTTTGGTTTTTGTTGAGAACAGGCCTGTGGTTTGGGGCAACGACATATATAAGATATACAAATCGCATTCTCCACAATTGGCGTAACCAAAATCGAGGTGCCCAAAAGTATTAATGAAGCATCCGCACTTCATTATCATAGTTTTTGGGCACCACCATTTTTGTTTATGTATCATCGTATTTGGAAGGTCCTTATGCATATTAATAATGAGACATGCAAGTATTTTACGTTCGCCCCACTTAGGCGAGTGAACACATAACAACTGATGCCACATGCTTCCCACTAGGACTCAAATATCTCTTTTCCTAAGCAAAATTAACAGGGGTCTCGGGAGACCTTTTGTGCATTAGGATTGCAGTAATCTTTTAGATGCAATGGTTTTCTTTCGTCGATTGATTTTTCCAATAATTATTGCAGAAAAATCGCCGATCATACATGGAACACTGGGGAAATGCAACACTGATAACATAACGCGGGACGCACCGATTTTAGGTGCGTGCGCTTGTGCAAGTAAACACGACGACGCGTCGTCTGGTTGCGCAACAAGAAGAATGGCGCGAGATGTGTGAGAGAAATCGGTTCGTTTCCCTGGCCTATTCAATAAGCACGAACATTTCCCCCTCTTGGTTTATATTCTAGACTCTATGTTGGGGTTATATAACCTCATCAATGTCAATTTCCTAAATCAATAAAGCATTATGAGACTGGGTTAACCCCCTGATGTCTACAAGCTTTCTTACAGTATCTCTGATTGCATGATATTGCATGATATAACCTTGTAGTAACCAATCAAAATATACCTTCTATAACTGTTGGGACCTTAAGCTTTTCTTACCATGTCTTCTGATTGGACTACATCCCTCTGATAACTTGAAGTATGACATCAAATGGGCTGGTAGACCTCAGGGGGTAAACACTCCTTGATCAGTTGCGGCGTCACTGGGGGGGTGGCAAATGCCCCCCTTGTCCCAAGTTTCTTTCCTTCCCCCAGTGCCGCCACTTCCTCTGATTCTTGTGCCTGCCGTCACTCCCTGGTTTGCTGACCGAGGGAAGATCATAACTTCACATTCTTTATGTTTCCCGACGGAAAGGTTTAAATATTGATGCATAAAATATATGGAGAACGGCCGTATTTGTTTTTCCTACAAGTTATCTTTTTGAGGATGTGATGCATTTATGCCTCAGTTTTCTACAGCATTTGGCAAACCATATTATATAGCGAAACACGAGTTAAACATACCATATTATATAGCGAACACGCAAGTCAAACAAGTGGGGCATATCAGCACATCACTTAACGTAAATCAAAACCAATTTGTTTAGATTCCCACCTACTTTTATATGAGCATCATAGATCAAAATCTGAAATGAAAGGGGTATGACTTTAACCACCCTGTGCACACTCCCGATATATCGGCAATATAAGACTATTTTGATAGGTTACTTGGAAGATAATACCATGTAATGAGCAGAACAGTGTTCTGTAGAATGGTAGAAGCACGAATTTTATAGGTTTCCAGAGGGCAATATCATATGTGTCTGAAATGAGCCAGAGAGATTGGCTAATAGGTGAGTATGGCCTAAAGTTTTCTGCTATTCGACACACCATAACAGCGGTGTTGGTGGTATTAAGTTGGAAGCCTGGCCTGTCTACTAGCAGCATCAGGGTAAATAAGTTTCAATAATGCAAGATTGTGGATTTTGGTTTTTCCAAATAGCTAATTTACCACTGCTAACCAAAAATATATGAAGATTGGTCTAATTAAAGTTAATCACTTAAATTAATTTCTTTGAAAGTAAGTAGATTTGTAAATTGATGCCTCACAATTTCCCACAAATAGCTGATTCAGAAAATTTCTGGTGACTTAAAGCAAGATAATTAAATCTCTACAAAATTGTGCAACATTGGCCTAATACGCGGAAGAACTCACTAAAAGTCTGTCATGACTTAAAGGGGCATTTCGTGATCCACAACCTCGTCCCAACGACTTACCTAAAAAAAGTTGAGAGTTTTATATATCTGAAACCCGTCATCTTTGGTAACCATGTGTACCTATCCTACGTGCAAAATTCGGTCGTATTCTGTAAGAAATTCGCAATTGTGTATTTTGTCCAGTAAACGGACAGAAATTACAGCACAAGTGGCCATGGGGGGCCGTGGGAAACCCAGCATGCTCATAACACAAAACCGCAAGATTCGGGATCAACTCAAACTTTTTGAATAGCTTTCTCAAGATATCTTGTGAACAATGAATAAAGGCCAGAAGGTGCTGGAATCACGAAATGCCACCATTTAAAATACACTTGTCGTTCTTGAATTATTCGGAAATTCAATTCATTAACATCAGTGTAAGCAGAAATTCATCTAAATAAGACAATAAAAAAACCTTGCGTTTTCCGGAAGTTTCATCAGCTTCACAGGTGATTGATCGCAGTGTTGCTCTTTGTAGTGTGGTGAAGTGATCTGGCAACGGCAGCCTCATCACCTGGTCAGAGTCGTATAATACAGGTAACAGATGTGAGAGTTGATAGCCCCCTCCTCCCTATTTAGTATGTAGTTTGCTGTTGTTTCTTCGGATCCAAATAGCAACATGCTGATAATAATCATTACCCTATATTGACTTGGATGAACTGACACAACACCTATGGATGTGAAATACACATGTACATGCCGCTAATTTCATATTGGAGTGGTGTGGTGACAGTGCCATTGAATTGATAATAATTATTCAATTACAAAATTTCTTCTTTTGTGGACAAATATAGAATTGTAAACTTTGCAAGCTTTGTAATTCACAGATGTAGCTAATTACCAATGTGATGCACAAATCTAAACTAAATCTGTGTACAGATCTGAAAACAGTCGAGAATGCTGAGACCGGAACTTGTTCGAAGTAGCATTATTAGTGAAAATCAGGTCTTGGACTCCTGTGACTCCAAAATGACCTTGATCAAATTTCATTAAGAACTTTTGTAGGGAATGCCAAACTACACCACACACATGAGTTACGTGATCATACTATTGTCATCTGTAGAAAGGAGTAGGATTGAAGGGTCCCTGGTAACGTAATTTAATAATAATAATAATAATAATAATAATAGTGACACATTGATATAGCGCAAACCAAAACATGTGGTCTCAATGCGCAAGGCCATTATTATCGCTGCCATCAGGAATCGTCAAGAATCTGTCGCGTGCAGTTAGGTGTGATGATGGCCAATTAGCGAACTGCCTATTAGGCACTTAGATTGTGATATCCCCCATAACAGCTCCCCATATTTCGCGTGGGTGAACGAGGCAATTGAGGACTAAGTATCTTGAAGATTGAAGTATTTGACATTGACCCTAAAACATGGGTAAAGTGATGGGGCCATGATGACCTTTTATTGACCTCTCATCAAGAATACAGGATGGGACAAAAAGATTCATTTGACCCTTCTGTCTTCCTTTTATTCCTCTCCGTTTCTGTGTATGCCCCTCCCTCATTTTTTCCTTCGTTTTTATTCAGCTTTTACTCCTGTGGCTCCTGGTTGCACTGACGACCTCTTCCTAAACTTGTACTTTCCTTTTCTCTTTTTCCCCTTTCAACTCTTTTGGACTTTCTCCCTACCTAAGCGTCGGTTGTTTTAAATTTTACAACAGTTAAAGGTCATTGACCTAGTGACCCCCAGATGACCTTTGATACAAATTTCAAGCTAGCATTTGTGGGGGTGTCAAACTACACCACTACAGAGGTCAGGAGATCATTACTATGTAATCTGTAGAAGAAGTAGTGATTGGAAGTGTAACGAATTGATTTGTATTTTGACCCTTGACCCCTAACCCATGGGTCATGTGTTGGGGTCATAATGACTTTTATTGGACCTCTCACAGTACTACAGGGGGATTGGATTTAAAAAGATTTTCTAGTTTGACCTTGTTTTAAATTTTACACAACAGTAAAGGTCATTGACCTAGTGGACCGCAATGACCTTTGAGTACAAAATTTCATTAAGTAACTTTGTGGGGGGGATGTCAAGCTGCACCACATAAATGGGAGTCCACGGGGATTCATACATGTAATTGTAAAAGGAGTAGTTGAAGTAAGTAGTGATTTGAAGTGTAACGTACTTTGATGTATATTGAACCTCTGACCCCTAAATCCTGTGTCATATGACAAGTAATAATTGACTTTTTTGTAGTGTTGATCAATTACTACAAGATGGCCAGCATTAGTTTTGAGATTTGAGCTAAATTCTAGCTTTTTTGCATGGTTAACGTTGTTGACCCCTGTGACACTATCGTGACCTTTGACACCAAATAGGGTCGTCAAAAGTTAATGTGCTTGTACTTGTTCCCCCTGTTTTTTTGTGTGGACAAGTTTGGTCAATATGGGAGTTCCATGTCTGGATATTAGCATGTTGACGAAGAAAGAAGAAAGGAAAGAAGAAAGGAAAGAAGAAGAAAGGAAGAAAGAAAGAACAACCGTACAGAAGGAAAGACACAGGCGAGTTCCTCGATGTGTAAAAAAAAAGAAAAATAGGGGCACACTATTCAAAAAAAATTTTATCTACTTAAAGACCAAGATAAGCGTAGTTTCCATGTAGTTTAGGAAATAGTAGAGTTTGTTCAGGACCGGGACTATTGTAAGCCTCAGCCAGGTAATGGTTGGGTTTAAGGGTTATGGCTGGGTTTAGGATTATGGTGGGCTTTACTGTTTTGGTGAGTTTAGGGTTATGGTTAGTTAGGGTATAGTTGGGTTTAGGGTTCTGTGGCTTACGGTTTGGTTGGGTTAGGGTTTGGTTGGAGTTAGGGTTATGGCGGGTTAGGTTACAGTGGGTTTACGGGTTAGGTTAGGGTTGTGGTTATGGTTGGGGTTACAGTTGGGTTTAGGGGTTATTTTTTTTTTTTTTTTTTTTTTTTTTTTTTTTTTTTTTTTTTTTTTTTTTTTTTTTGGTGGGTTAGGGTGATGGGTAGGGTTATAGTTGGGTTTAGGTTAAGATAAAGGCTGAAAAATAGAGGATGAAGCAAAAATCAAACATATGCGAACCATGGAACTAAACATTGGTAAACTGAAATAAGGCTAAAAAAATTATTAAAATCAGTAGGTGAGAAAACATGTAGCTTGGCAAACTTTTGTACAATGTAGCTTGCTTGTTTATAATTTTACAGTAATTTTTGTGGGTATGCGTCTCGGATTTTGATGGGAAATGGGAAAGACTACCTGTTTAGCATTAGAGCTTGGCAAAACATGCTGCACTGGCGACATTATTATTCACAGCTCGAGATTTCAAGTTTGCAATAAATCAAAATCCGCGATCCGTATCATTAGTATGCAAGAAATTTCTTGGCCGCATACGGCGAAATCAAATATGAAATACCAGGAGATGATGTACAGCTCTGACTACTGCCGAATTCACCGTGTTTGCTAGCCTCCAAGTGTTTGCCCTGTATCAACTTATCCCCTTCTAACAAATCAATTGGATAGGTCGCCTGGGTTTTCAATCAATTAGTTAAGAATTCTTTGAATGCTCGCATAGCTCAGAATAGTTTTGTAACAAACATGAGTAAGACCGTTTAAGAATCAAGCAATGCCGGTGGTGGACGAAGCACGACAGTACTTGGGTTGGTGAGAATACGAGGTTCGCTGGAGGTTTGCTTCAAGTTACAAAGATATTGATGGTCTATCAGGTTTTTTTATTTGGACGGATAGATTTTAGTTACGTGTTTGGACTGGTGTGGTGTGGCTGGGAAGGAAGCTATATCTATAAACTGATACACTCTGTGAATAGGATCTAGGAAGGAAGGGTACATCGGTGTGTGTGAGGGTGTATGACGGTTGAACCATGTTAGGTGTACCAGCGTGTGGCATTCCACATTCCGGAGGTAGGACATTGTTTGACTTTCTTAACGAGAGTGGTTTAGTTGCGACCTCCGATGTGAGTAATGGAAGCCCTGTCTTTTGATTGGGAGGGACGGTTGGCGTCGGTGTGTGGTGATACGAGAGAGTTTATTAGCTATATGGTTAAAACGTAATATGATATATGTATTGATGGTAAACTGAGTAAAGCCAGGTGCTTTTATTTACCCGGGTTATTGATTATTATTTTGTGATGTAAATCCTGGGGGCACTTTCCTGGTTTTTTTTTTTTTTTACCACATCAGAGGTGTTGCATATGTAAGGGCCCCATTTTCCGCATCATTGTCCACCAAAGGACCACTTTTTTTGCAATTTTACTACTGTCACCCAAAGACCCCTTTCAAACAAGGGACACCTAATTATAGAAAATTACGCAAAAAATGTCATCCAAAGACCCCATATGTTTGGGGAAATTTAGCAAATTGTCACCCAAAGCCCCCTTATTTGGGAAATTTGGCTGTCTATCAACCCAAAGACCCCATTTTTTGAGTAGGCTGCTGTCATATAATGCATGTCCCTGAGTGGGAAGCCCAGATTAACCTATATACCACCCTTTCAAAAAGGCGAGTGACCCTCCCCTGTGTAAATCCAAGATTGTGAAAATTGCTTTTGTAGTGGAAATTTTCACATCAGCAAGAAGCCATATTGTTTTTTGGTGCAAACATTTTTGCAAATCAAAGCTATTAACAAAAATAGGTGGCAGTGGGATTCAATCTACTCTAAAGGGCGAACAAATTACTAAATGAAAGTTAAATTTTTCACAATATGTGCGTATTGGACTAAAAACAAGTCATCATAAGATTGTCATCAATGTTTACTCTAGATCATATGTGAGAGCAACAAGGTAATAAGTTACAATAAGCTGCCATTGGTAGAAAATTCCTATCAAACATACATATTATACCACGTCTGTGGTCAGTGACTCTTGAAAGGTTCTGCAGGCAACACAGTCACTGAAGAAACATTTCAAGAGGCCACTGGACTCAAGGAAAGATAAATTGAGTTATGCTAACATGTGGCAGCACACAGATGATCACATGGCAGCTATTGTACCTTATGACCTTGTGCTCTCACATGAGAGATATCCTTGTATTATTAATCAGAATTGAAATTAGCTAACCAAACATCCTATCACTCAGAATCAACAACGGAGAAATAGTTATCGACTAGGATAAACTTTAACGCAAAAAAAATGGAGGGGGAGGGGAATCTGATATAAAAAACGATGATTTGGACGGTTAGAAATGCAGCGTGATATATCCTCACACCCATGACGTTGCCGTTGGTTACTTTTATTGACAGCCAGATAGAGTTGTATTATCTGATGAGCTTGCAACTGTATAAAACAGACCAAGAAGGCTTGCAAAAGCTGGAAGCTCCACGTCGGAATTCCTAAAATGGGGTTGTTTCTAGGGACATTGAAATATTCCAGACATGTTTTGTTTGGCTTACTTCGTCGGAATATGTTGCTTTTTCAGTTGGTAATTCCAATTGTGCTGGTGAACAGTTTTCCCCCTCCCGAAAGTGGTTCTACTATGAAATCACTATGAAAAGTTCAAATTTGGTGAAGGTTTGCCATAAAATGCTAATGCTGATTGAATTTTGAAATTTGCTATAAATTAAAAAGCCTGACACTTAGTTTAATGTTGAAAATTGTTTCAAGAACTTAACCCAAGTATGAGGCAGACCTTTTGGGATAATGTTACTTCATATATATTGGCCTAGAATTTGCCCTAATTGTGCTGACCCCCATATTACAGAAATATGTTTGTCGGCCAACAGGGCCGAGTGAGGATTTAAGCTGAAAACTAAACCTTGGGAAAAAGTATGTGATGGATATTGGGATATGATAGATTTGCCCTTTTAATTTATCCAAATCCTAAATTGTTCTGTTAGCTCATCTTCAGTCCTAAGGGGACGTCTGATCCCTGCCCTTCCGTGGTGGCTACCACCGTTGCCTTCCATCAAATGGAGATCTCATGATAAGACGAACAAATCCTCAGTCTCGATCTTGTAATGAATATCAGTGACCCGTGTGTATAATGTACAGGGTAAGTCAGGAAGAATGCAGAGACTTTGTTGAAAATATAATTACAGTAATGCGGTAATTGTTGCATCTTATGGTTGTTTCCTTTGGCAAAAAGCTCTGAAAATGTAGCTTAATTTAGAGTAACTGTATAGATTCTGATAACCCATTAAAATTATAAAGAGGATGACCCGTTTTAATTATCTAAAGTTGTTATTTTCTTTGGATGACTGCGACTCTAAAACCCATCATGTCTTGCCAATAGTTAAATCTGTTTTGAAGTGAGAGCTAAAAATGTAAATTTGTAAGCCCCTTAGAGTATCATGTAAAATTAATAGTGGTCGATCAAAGTGGGACACATGGAACACATACAAACCAAACATTATTTAATAATAATAATAATAATATGCAGGCATTTATAAAGCGCTCTTACACAATCGGTATCACAGCGCTGTACAATTACTATTATTATTACGCTGCCGTTAGGAAATCGTCACAATCATTTCGCTTCATTTAGGAGGCTGCTCTGAGACATGCCTTACAAGCGCAAATGCCTATCAGCACTTAGATTGTAATATCCCCCATGACAGCTCCCCATATTTCGCTTGGGTCGACGAAGCAAGTGAGGTAAAGTGCCTTGCCCAAGTGCACAACACATTGGCAGCAGCGGGGCTCGAACCCACAACCTTTGGATCATGAGTCGGCAGTCATATCCACTGGACCACATGTGCCCTAAGATTTTCACGGGGTAAATGGGAAAAAATAGTTGATTTCTTCAGACGCCAAAATATTGGAGACAGAGCTAATAAGGATCAGGCCATGGACTTTTAAAATAAATGGTAATATGTAGACTTTAATCAATTTTGCTGAAAAAATTTAGAATAACTTCAATTGAATGTGTTTCAGGAAAACACCGCCAGAAATCGGAATATAATTTTTGATATATTATGGATGCATTTTGTTGGTCGCAGCAAACACTTGCTATTGATGGAATCACCCAAAAAATATCGATCAAAGCTGCTTAAACAGGATTCTCTTAATAGGGATTTTATTGACATGCTGTTTCAGGAAACCATTTCTACATAAGACTGTGTTAAATGCTCCTCTTAATTGGGACAAGTCTATAAAATTTTAATCTTGATAGAATGGCCTTCACCTGAAAACCCCATCTGATAGATGGTGCTCTATAAATATTTAATTTTTTTATTTTATTGATATATCTAAAATATCTGTATTTGTATGTGGCATTGTATTGTAACTCTGTTTGACACTGATCTCAGATGCAATAAATGCACAAGGTAGTGCAGATACACTCAACAAAAAAAGAAAGTCCCTGTCTGATCTGATACTTTTTGGCGTAACTCAAAAAGTATTTAATTTATTTTTATTATTCAAAAACTGATGGATGCGCACATTTCTTACGCACAAACTGACAATTTACTTTTGCCCGATAGACATCGTTTTTACCATGAAATCGTCTATTTTATGAAATTTCATTCAAGGGAAAAAGTTGCACTATTTTTCCTGAAACATAGAAGTTTGATTTCCAAGTGTATACGGTTAAGCATTTCCTTCACAATTTCTTGAGCAGGTGAATCCTACTGCTGTTGTTTGTCTACTGTCTTGTGTTTGTTACATATTCGCATTAAAAGAAAAGGGCTCTCTAGATCTTGAAGAAAATGAAAGAAAACAAATCTTTTGTCAGGATTGAAGCGCATATTGCAACAGCTTGGGCAACTTGGATCAGCAGCGTAATACGCACTTTTGGTCAACAGTATGCACAAAAAGGTGTCTTGAAGTCATGAAATGATGGTGGACATATTAGTGCTGAGTTGATAAGCTTTTGAATGGAGTAAAATGTTGTTTATGACAAAAGCAATGAGTACTTGTTTCACTTTTCGTGTGGAAATTGAATTTGCAGACCAAAGTGCAACTTTTTTTTCTTGCATGACAATTTTCATAAATGGACGATTGTCATGGTAAAAACGCATGTCTATCGGGCAAAAGTAAATTTTTTTTGTGCGTAAGAAATTTGCGCATCCGTCGGTTTTTTTAATAATGAAAAATAAATTATATATTTTTTTTATTTTTTTTATTGTTTTTAAAACCTTTCTTTTTTGCTGAGTGTATTTGCCCCTTTGGAAAGATTTAAAAAAAGAAAACCCACATCTGTAAAGTTTCGGCGCCAATATTTTCACCAGTTTTGAAGTGAAAGCTAAACACATGTTTTTGTAATTCCAATAGAGTACTTTGTAAAATTATATTGGCAACCAAAATGGGGCATATTTTTGCTCATAGCATCAAAACCATCATCCTGTACCTACGAATTTCACAGGGTAAATTAGAAAAATAGTACTTTTCTTCTGTACCAAAATTTTGACCACTTCGGTCAACTCGAGGGGTCCCTGGGACGAGGCTATTAGGGATTGGACCGTGGCCCTTTAATTTGGGATTTTTTGTGGTGCCTTTTGATTTGTCCCACTTTACAGCGCACTGGCACATTTTCTACAAAATATGCAATTTCTACCTTCAAGTTTGCTCTCAAATGATAGTCCCTAGGCCATTGGAAGAACAGAGATATATTTACCATCATAAAAATAACATACCCCAAAACAGATAGCGACTTATATTGAGGATAAGATATCCAGGTAATTTGTAGGTACTTTTAAGTTTTTCCCATAACTTTAATCACAAATGTGTAGATTACATGAATATTTGACTCGTACTCACTGTATCTTAAAACCACAAAGGTGATAGACCGGTCAAACAGTGTGGCATAGCGTGGAAACATCATACGGCATTTCGTGTTCTTGTGTTACACGCCATTTTCGTCGTCTGCTGAATGTCCGTCGCCGGCGACGTTAAAAATTACAATCGTTCCGTTTACCCATACGGAATCTGATTGGTCTTAAATCATTTCGGGTGCGGGCTTTGTATATAAAAGCTTTACAACCATGCAACAATATCGATTTTGAAAGATCTTGAGGCGCACTAATTTTTTCAAATTGGCCAGTGTCTCTTTAAGTTGAAATTTGATTGAAATAGAGAGGAGGAAAATAAAAGTCCCTAAAGTCTTTATGTGTGTTTTAAACTGTATTATTTCATTTTTATTTCGTTGTGAATTTCAATCCTGTAAACTTATCAAAATTGGGATATCAGTTTCTTGAAACGCTCTACCATTTAGTTTTAAATGGAAACATGATACAGAAAATTTGGAAAGCGTCCATTGAGTCGTGATATAACAACCTCCCTCTCGGCTTTATACTGCATTGTAGCTATTACAATACACACAACCTCGTATACAAGCACGCCAATCAGATATCAAGCAATTTAAAATTACATCATATTACTTAAGTCCAGTGTAAATGCCCTGGTTGAAAGGCGGCCCAAGTTTAAGAATTCTTCTGCCCTTATTGGGCCCTTAAGGGTGGCACGCAGCTTCTATCATTCCTCATACTCGGTGAAATAGATCACGGTGGCAGCTGCTTCGCGGGATGTCACTGAACCTTTGCGATTGGATGACACATTTTGGCTTTGTGTCTCACTGTATCTATGATTATTTGCGGAGGCATTTAATTTTCTTATTATTTTATCAAGGTTGCTTCTCGGTCCTCTCTCGTCGTCCTTTTTTTTTTGTGGTAATAAAGTAGCACGCTGGTAGTGATTACTAAACGCTTACATTTTGTTGGAAGTTTAAAATTTCTTCTGCTTAAATTTGTTGTAAATTGCCACTCTATCAGGTTGGAAGAAGGTCATGGGGGGGGTTCTAGTGTTTTAATCAAATCGTAATGTTTATTCCTTGACTTTATATGTGCGCGCGATATTGTTTCATGGTAACAGGCCCCACTTTGCCGATCCTCCCAAGATACCGCTTGATGTTATGTCTTTGATAACTTGACTTTAATGTAGGAATACCTAGAATAGTTTTCTAGGGTTAATGTTTGAGCTGTAATGCTAAACACTGGATGTCGTGATGATCTGACATTTTGAGATTTTTTTTATATGCAGCGGGCTTTATTGAAAGAAAGTACAACTAGATGCATGCTATCATTATTTTGTGTCTACAATCAAATAAAAATTACGGGAGAAACTTGATCAATTCTATTGCTCACAACTGATGTTTAACTGGGCAAGTCATTCATTTCATTAGAAAAGCGACATCTTGCCTTCTAACCACGCTTTCCTCACCCCACTCCATCAATGTTGGGGACCACCGTTGATACTTGCTGACAACGTGGTGACTCAGGGTCACTTTTCGCCCCTTAAATTGGACAAAGTGTACCAAGCCTTTCCCGTATTGTATTTGCAGCCCAGGAGAAGTCTAATTTTTTTTTGCTTACAGCAAAATAGGACATTATTTTGAAGAACACCGGACCCCAGATATTTTGCACAGTTTGCATTGGTAACTGGCTAGTTACCTATACCTGTGAATGGTTAAGCTGAAAATGAATATGTGTTGGCAAATGAAGGAATTTTTAATAGAGTAATTACGTCGGAGATCTCTGATATATTCATCGGCTGTTGTAAATTGGCCTCCCACTATGATATAGCCAGGAATAGCACCATGTACGTGTCTATGCTCATCCATTAGTTTTGTTTTTACTTGGTTCATGCAAGTCCAAAATTAGAGTCATTTACTTGAGGTGGCACTATTTCATCTGGACGGACATAAACTAGCATTTCCAGCTCTGCCGTTAGTACAGTCTTGGATCCCAATTTTCAATTACCAAAATTGTTATTGTCCCCGCCGAACACGTTCGGGAGGGGACTATAAAATGGGCTCCGTCCGTAGTCCGTGCCTATGTCCGTCCGTATGTCCGTCCGTATGTCGTCCGGATGTTGTCCTTCGTATGTATGTCCGTATGTCCGTGATAAAAATGTTAACCTGAACAGTTGGGCATATCTTTGTTTCTGGATCAGATAGAGTAGCCAAACTTGGTATATTGTAGGAGCGGATACCCCTACTCACCAGGTAATTCATTCCCCCAGGGTTCCTCCATGGGTCTGTCAGGGGTAGGGGAAAAGGTAAGGGAAAAAGTCTCATATTGCACAGAAATGTTCAACATTGTGTACAATTTATATGGATTTCCGTAAGGGGCTACGGATGGATGTAACTTGGTGGAAAGAAGGCAGGTTGATGAGTTGAACTGATTAGAGTTGTGGTTGTTAAATATGCTAATTAAGTATTTAATTTGCATAATGATGACATTTTCCCCACAAGGCTTGTGTACAAGTTTTCTGGAGTTCTGTAAGGCGGTTTTAGAATGATGGAACTGGTGGAGGAAGCGGGCTGGAGTTCTCAACCTGATTAGATTTTGGGCAGAAAAATTGGTTTTAGTTTCTGGTTGACAGTGCGGTCATTTCTTTGGGTTGCCAGCCTGTTACATTCTTGGAAAATGTGGAAAAATAAACTCAATGTTCGCCGCTTTCAAGACCCCGTATGGGTACCAAATTAAAAGTGGTCAATGATTTTTTACAAAAATAGTGGTGCCAAATTGAGTACATTATTATATTTTTACTAAATTTTTCTAGGGAATTTGCAGGGATTTTTGCCGAGAATTTGCAGATTTCTTAGTCATGTTCTTGAGAACCATTTTTTTCAAGCTTCGTTCTTTTGGCGCGCTATTGATGGCCAAAAAGGGTGGAATGGTGCAGTTTTAGTTGTCACTTAGTGATCGCGATTATTCGGCGGGGAACTATGTTACGCATCGCGGAAATACGAGTTCGCGTGGTTTATGATAAATACGCATTTTTTAGCATTCTCGATCCAGCAGGTTATAGTTTCCTGGATAATTATCAACATAACTGTGCAAAAATATCAAATTTTGAAA
>JAMKCH010030714.1:0-16711 GCA_023653785.1 Ophioderma brevispina | reverse complement strand
TTGCACATTTTTTTGATTCGCGTAGTATATTCAGAAACGTGTCTTTATTGGACTAGGCAGTGATGAAGAGCACGTGATCCATTGGCTATTTCTTCTGACTTTGAACATTTTGTCTTTCCATATACGGAAGGCATTCTTTATTCATTTTGACAAAGCGAATGTCCCATGTAAGGCCCTCCAAAAAACAAAACAAGTTTGTCTCAGAAGATATGTGAAAAATGCAAATGCGAAATGTTTTTTAATTGCATTTTTGACCCACTAAGCGTCTGAATTTTTATTTTTTCTGAAAATTTAAACAAATATTTGATATTTTTGATATTTTTGCATAGCTATGTTGGTAATTGTCTAGAAAACTACACCTGCGAACGAGAATGTTCAAAAATGCGTATTTATCATAAAATGAGCGATTTTTGTAATTAGAATTGGGATCCTAGATTGTACTTAACGGCAGAGCTGAAAATGCTAAGTTTATGTCCGTCCATGATGAAATAGTGCCACCGCAAGAAAATGACCTCTAACTTGACTTACCTGAACCAATAAAACAACTAATAGATGAGCGTAGATGGCGCTATTTCCCGGCTATTTCATATTGGAAGGCCGTTTCCAGCAGCCGTTGCATTATTATCGGGATCCCGATATTAATTATTCTAGTTGCAAAATTCCTTCATTTGCGACACCGACATTGTAGAGCTTAACCATTCACAGGTATAGTTTACTAGCCAGTTACCAATGCAACCGTGTAAAAATCTCAAATTTTTTGAAAAATTGGGGGCGTTCCTTCAAAAATGTGCTAATATTGCTTTAACCTCCCATGTCGGCGATCCTGATTTTAAGACCGTTGCCGCTTATACCAGATTAAACGTTATGAACCACTTTGAAATGGCAAATTGTTTCTTCAACTTTACATGAAAAAATCTTGGAAAAGGAATTATACAAGGGTTCCACTCTCCGTGCGGAAGGCGGAAAACCCACGCACGTACCGCTACGGCTTTATCTTCACTTTTACACGGATTGGTCGGGGGCTCCCCTCTAAGTGCGTTTGGTCCCCCTGCGGGGTTCGGGGTTTAGAATAGTCCCGCTGTATCCCTGCATGTCGTACAAGGCGACTAAAAGGGACCCCTGCGGGTTCGTGGAGAATGGCCCGCTCGTAGTTAATGGAACTTGTATTATGATAAGTTTAGACTTAATGTATTTAAAAGATTGTAATATTATAAGGTGTTCCATTGTATCTTCTTCTTGCGTATGAGGCAGCAGCTAAATATGTTGTAAGCGTTGGAGCCAACTCACTGTTGATTGGTTGGGGATTAAGAAATCTGTGTCCACCGGTGGACGAAAGGTAGGGCACTCAATGATAATGTGATCCGCAGTCTGTGATGGAGAACCACATTGGCAGGCTGGCGATGGCCGCAGCCCCCATCGGTGCATATTGCTATTGAAACGACCGACTCCGGTGCGAATCCGGTTTAAGGTGACCCATTCCTTGTGTGGGAGATTGCTGCCAGGTGGTAGCTCTGTCTTAGGTGTAATAGAGAGTTAATCTGGTCTTGGAGTATCTATCCAGGCAGTGTTCCATGACTGTAAGATGTTGAATGGGGAACTGGAGAGTATAGCAGCCTGTCGGCAGAAATGTCGGCGAGAGCGCAGTCTCTGTCTACCGATTTGGTGTGATTCTTTGACAGTGTTATGCAGCAGGTGCTTGTTGTCCAGCAGGGCCTTATTCACTAATTGGTGCGTGTGGTGTTCTCTCCGAAGTACTGCAGGTGCAATGCCTGAAAGCACTGGTAGGAATTCAGATGGAGTAGGACGGAGGCAGCCAGTAATGGTTCTCAAGGTCTCGTTGAGTACTGTGTCCAGCTTCTTTGTGTGAGAGCTGTTACACCATGCTGGGGCGGCATATTCAGCAGTGCTGTAGACCAGAGCCAATGCAGTGGTGCGTATTGTCGTTGGGCTGGCACCCCATGAAGATCCAGCAAGTCGGCACAGGAGGTTATTCCTCGAAGATACCTTGGCGCATACGGACTCGAGGTGCTGCCGGTAGGTAAGCTGCTGGTAAAGCTTCACTCCCAAGTAGGTTAGTGTAGAATTGTATGGCAGAGGCGCTCCATTGAGGTTAATTTGAAGCTGGCGATGAGCCTCTTTGGTGTTGAGGTGGAAGGCAGTAGCGGTGGTCTTGGCTTCGCTCAGCTTCAGTCTCCAGGTCTTGAGATATGCTGCAAGTAGGGCCATGTCTGTAGTAAGTGTGCTTTCTACTTCTGTTCAGTTAATGTCCGAGTGGAGGAGGGCAAGATCGTCGGCGTAGCCATATTGTCTAGATGTTGTTTTGAGGTAAATCGCAAATATACAAGTTGAACAGCATGGGAGCCAGCACAGATCCCTGTGGTACCCCGTTCCTTAGACGACGCAGACGACTACTCTGCCCATCACTGGTCTTGAGAATAAAAGTACGGTTTGCAAGCATGTTACATATGAATTGTACAAGGTGACGATCCGGGATGGTCCTGAGAAGCTTGAGTGTCAGGCCCTGGTGCCACACGGTGTCGTATGCTGCAGTAAGGTCCACCAAGATGACGCCTGCCTTACGGCGCTTTTCAAAGCTTTCTTCAATATCATTTGTGAGTTTTACAATCTGGTGGACAGTGCTCCGGCCACGGCGAAATCCTGCTTGTTCGTCAGGCAGATGGGGTTCGACGACGGGCTCCAGCCGGGCCAGGATCATCCTCTCAAGGAGTTTGAAGGAGACACACATTAGTGATATTGGGCGATAGTTCTTTAAGGTTGTCGACAGGCTTGTTTGGTTTGGGGAGTGCGATGATAGTAGCTCTCCTTCAGATCTTGGGTAAGGACTGGTTGGTAAGACAACATGTGTAGAACTCTTGGAGCCAATCTAGACATCGTGGGCCACATTGTATCAGGAACTCTGCTGGTATGTTATCAGGGCCCTGGGCCTTTCCACTCTTTAGTTGGCTGATAGCAGAGGTAAGCTCATCTAGTGAAAAGGATGTTGAAAGTGACCCGTCCACACCGGGGGCTCGACGAAGTTTGGTGATCTCTTTTTTGACAGAGCGAGTGTGATCTTTATCAATGTTCTTGAAACGACCATTTGCGAGAAGTTGCTCAGCAATTGAGTTGGCAGTCATTGGACATTTCGATGGTTTGGAAATTCTTCCGGTGAGGCGGTTTATAGTCTTCCAGGCCTTCCTGCTGGAGTGGGTGAAGTCGATTCCTTGGACCGTCTCCTCCCAGCGCTCACGGCGTTTTCTGTCCAAGCAGTTTGTCAGATCTGAAGACTTGGATGAAGCTTCTTCCCCGGGTTCAGAATTCAGGAAATCATTGTAAAGAGTATCGCATTCCTCGTCCCAGGATGGGATATAACTGCGACGGCAGCCACGTGGGATGGTCTTCTTTGCTATATTAATAAAGAGTTGACACAGTGCTGTGTAAGAATTGTCCAGGTTGGAGGAGGTTGGTGTCGGGAGGTTGGGCACTTCTGAATACACCAGGTTCTTGAACTGGTCCCAGTCTGCCTTGCGGAAGTTCCACCTTTTCACTGGCTTTGTTGGTACAGGCTTAGCAAGGCTCTCCTGAGCGATCAGTGATGGTCTGTGTTGGGACTTCGGAAAGCGGTCGAGAACAGTACGGTGAATGGAGATGGTGTCCATGTTTGCAAAAGCAAGGTCAGGGTTTGTAGACGTATTCCACCTTCCAGAGTTGAAAGTGTCTGGTTGCTTGGGGTCGTGCAAAAGTTGTACACCGGATTTTGAGGCCCAGTCTTCTAGGGTAGCTCCATCAGGGTTGGTTTTCCTGTAACCCCAGGTTAATGCTATGACTATTAAAGTCGCCAACGTAAATGCAGGGTGCACCATAAGTTGGTAGAGAGTCTGCTTGAAGCCGATGGTTAGGTGGCTTGTAGACATTGGTGACATGAACACCTGCAATTTGGGTCGTTGCCCATTCCAGGGTGGAGTCTGCAGGTGAGGTTGCAATTTGTTTCCATTGGGCTAAGTTACTAGCAAAGGTGGCAATCCCGTGGGTAGAGCTCTCGGTGTGTGCAGCTGGGGTGTAGCCGCAGATGTTCAGAATGGAACTGTCAGTAGCGTGTCTCTTGGAGAATTGCAGTGACTTTATGTGTATGTGTGAGGTGTTCGATGATGTTTATCTTTGCCCTAGTGAGACCTTCCACGTTTAGTTGGAGCACTGAGATGCCATCTGACTTGACATCTGGTGATGCCTGCCCTGATAAGGGCACGTGTGCCAGACTGGCATCAGACAGTGTCCTCTGACGGAGCATGATTAAAATACAGTGAGATAAACAAACAACAGATTTTAGCGGAGCCTCAAGTGATTATCATTCTCCAAACAAATGAAGATCAGTTACCGTGTTCACAAACCACGAGGATTTGATAGTTCATTGTATGAGTGTTATATAATAATTATGATGTACTTGAAAGTGTTAAAATTATAATTTGATATATAGTTAACTTGAAAGTAGCTTTAAAATCCTTATCAGTCTGGGTATAATGCTCCAGTGATTTACTAAGTTAAACTTTTTGTCAAATCTATTAAATATATAGTCAAATATTTTAAACCTGTATTTGCCTTAATGTTTCAATATTGTTATTGATTTATCCTTGTTCTTTTTAAAAGGGATCTCGTGTTTGCGTGTTCTTATGTGGTTGTTGATTAGCATTATTTGAGAAGTTGTTGACTTTTTTCCTGGTACATGGATAGGTGATGAACTTTTGTCATCAGTGTAGGATGTTTATAATTTAATGAATAATTTATCAGTATATCTATTGTAGCTGTTTTTTTTGTAGAATGTGTTTTTTCTATGTGTATTGTTGCCAATCATTGTTGATCTTGGTTGATACATGGATGGGTGATGACTTGGTTCATCCGTGTAATGATTGTATCTTTTGATAATGTTGTAATTTGAATTTATTGAATGGATTTTAATATGCGTCGTATAATATTGACTATAGTAATGTTTAAGTAGTTTTTTATCTATCAAACGCTATTGCGCCGGACTAGTCCTGGCGATATCCCTGCACCGTATTCCCCGGACGGTTGATCATTTCATCATTCGCCCACCTTTAATCGTTGCATAAATAGATTCAAGTCATTTCTCCATCCTTCCAACAAATCGCCGGACGTGATCTGGGTGATCTCACCGGACTTGTCTGGCGAAATATATATGCCAAAGTCTATTCTCCGGACGATTGAAATTTACGGGAACAAGCCAATAATTGTCGCGTATTTAACTCTGTACTGGGAAGTGGTCTGTAAAAAATGACATTAATGTCAATGGCCCATGCAGCTCTTTTGACCGGCCGCGGCAGTTGACCGCGAAAATAAACTTTTGTAAAGGTCTCGTAACTCGTCATCAGATTATGTGTATTAACCAGTTGAAAACTAAGCAACGTACAGCTGTCTCGAAAATGGTACAATCAAAAACCTTTTTTTTTTTCAATATATATCTCAACATAAGTAAGTTGTTATGTATATCACATTCAAGAAAAAGAAAACCAGCAGGCTTTCCCAGGAATTTTTGTTCATCTCACAATGCTTTTGGCAATCGAGAGATACTCCGTTTACTGCTGAACACCAAAATCGATTTTGTGCCACTTTCGGGTTGAGTGAAACGGTGAACGAATTACAGTTAAACTAATTGACTATATAAATCCTAAAAAAAATAAAAGGGATTCACTTCATAAAAGCTCTAAAAGATACGGAAACAGTTACATAATGGTGGAAGTTAGTGTCAGTAAGTTCTGGCTTAAATAGAGTGAATAAATTCCACATCTGTGTTTGTCGATAAGAACAAGCGTACAAACCGGCGTACCACAATCTTGGTGGAAGACGTTTCTATGGTCCTTGAATTATCATGAACGCAATTTCCTACCACCACTTGATACTTTTGCTTCCAATTCAAATTGTTTATATTGACTTCAACCATTAGTAAATGCACAAAGATATGCAATATTTTAAACCATTTCCTCTTTGATATGGAGTTTTTTTTGGTGCAATTACATTCCTTCTGGCATGATTTTAACAGCTACCATCTGTAATAATGCAAAAGCTCCATTTCAATGACGTGCAGTAAATATGTGTATTGTTTGTTATTTATGAATAGATTTTCATAATTGAACTGATTATTTGCTATAAAACTTGTGTCGATAAAAGTAGACTTCCTTTGTTATAAATATTATCTGTGTTTTTGTTTCTTTTTTGTCAAGTTGCATCTTTTGTGAGCTTTAAGACCGCATTGCATAGCTGGGCGAAACCCTATGCATTTATGAAAGTGGCACAAAAGCGATTTTGGTATACTCGCACTAAATTGAATTTATCTCTGTATTGACAACAAAGAGATGAACAAACACCATTGGAAAGCCTTCTTTGTTCTTTAGCAGTAATGTCAAGTAAGAATGACTATTTTGAATTTCATATTTTAACCATTTTTTCTGATTGTCATTTTTTTGAGACAGCTGTATACAACACGTCAACATTTCACAATGAAAGTAAGAAGACTACTCACCAACTCACACCATAGCGAACCAGCCTCACCAAGTACCGAATACGAACGAAGAATTCCGATTTTTCCGATTCCGATCGGACTTTGGCCAAAATAGCGCCCGCATAAGTTTGTCCGTTAAATAGATTCACACAGTAATTCCCAACAAGTCCGCGAATAGTCACTACTTCCTTATCTTTCATGACAAACGATATATACATTTTTATCTTGAGTGTCGTTAATTTTATACGTACTAAGTGCGTTTGGGTTCCCCCCATTTTATCAGTAGGGCTTTAGGGAGGACATTTTTGCATCAGGCTATCCTGCGAATCAACCAACTCAACTTACATAGGCATTTCAGTTTACCTATTCGTAATCTGGGACCGAATCTCCTGCACTGGACGTGTGTGTGAGTGGTGCGTAGAGAACAACCATTCTACATAAACATTCACTTTTATTTCAATAATAGATGCTATCCCAATGTCATTCCACTCAATATTTTGTTGCAAAGCCATTTCTTCCCTCTAACTTCTAAAAACGAAATCGAAATAATATGTAGAATTGTAGCTATCGCGTGAGATAGCTTGATAAGTCATCTCACAAAATGAGCAAGATTTTGTGAGGTCACCTTTCTATGCCCCCTTGGAAACGCATGGTACATAGACCACGCCGCTTGCCATTTTGATGTTTTAGGAACTTTAAGTTGACTAACGGTGACTGACTAAATGTGTAAATCCGAGCGTTGTGACTTGTTACAGGCCTTCAGAGTGAGTTTTTGGAAAGTTCGGATGACAGCAACAGCTGGTGTTTGTTGAATTGTGAATCAGATGTGTTGGTGCCTGAGATAATGGAATTTTTGAAAATTCTCGATTTTTTTTTTTTTTTTTGTTTTTTTTTTTTTTTTTTCTCCACAACGAAAAATTTCCAGAAAATCAACAAGATATGCTAGATTAACATATTGCTCAAAGAATTGTTATTTTTTTAAAAGCATTGGATCACTAACCAGCGCTCCAAACAGACGACTAATATGAGTATGCTGATACGTGCCAACCACGAAACAGCTGCATGCCAAACTTGTATGCTTAAAATGCAACCCCTAATTGCCGGGCATGTGGGCGCCTTCAGTGCGGCGGTCTGTTTGTGAGTAAGATCACAAAAATATGTAAGTTGTATCTCAGTGTAATATGAAGTATGTAATAATGCCTATATGACATTAATCATCCGATTTTGCCGGTTATTTGTGGGGAAGGAAAGGCGCTTTCGTAGCGAGGTTAGTCTCGCATGTAGGCATGGAAAGCATTGTAACACCAAATGCATTTCCATTATAATCTGCTTGAATTGTACACTTGTTTTAATTTGCCTTCGGTTCGCCCTAGTATAGCAGGTCCTCAATTGCTTCTTGAAGGATATTCTTATTAATTACATTAGGACGGTCATTCATTATTTACACCAGGAGAATGCAGGTTTCACTTTTTTTCGGCGAGAAAGGTCGCATTCCCTCCTCGCTTCCGTTAACACAAATGAAGTTGAGAGCTCAATGTTCCTCCTCACTTCTCGGAAATTCATGTTGCACTCTCTCGCTTACAATTTCTTTCGGCTTCCCATTTTTCCCATTCCTTCCCCCATTCCCCGTCGCCATAAGACCCTGCCTTAGTTATTTCAACGGGGGGGGGGGGGACTTCAGGAAATGCATAGGGTGTAAGGCTAGCGATTTCAAACCCCGAGCATTCGGTAACATGGAAAAATAAGAGTCTTGGATGAGAAAGCCAAATGGCCCATAAATGGTGTTATTTGGACAAAAAAATATGCTAAATTCTCAAAAGCGAAATTTTCAAAAGTAGGGTTATTTTGGTGTCAATTTTCAAAAGTCTTCAAAAAATAGGGGCCTTGGTGAGAGGGCAAACCTTTAAAAATTGGCATCTTTGGTGACTGATGCTTAAAATGGGCCTCAACAGCCTTATATACATTTTTGCGCATTTTGAAAAACTTGTAATTAGGTCAGGAAATAATGTTCAACTCATTATGTACAAAGTTTTGTTTGTACAGTGGGAAGAAGAACGCATGAAAATGACAGATGATAGCTTGGTAAACTTCTACAAAAGCAAAATTAATAAAAAAATCTCAAATATGCTTATTTTTTTTTGTCAACAATAATGCAAATTAGGCCTATGTAAACATTTCATACCACCACTCTCTTCACAGTTTGTGTTGTAAAGGTTTGAGGGGAAACCATAAAAATTCGACTGATAGCTTGTAATTCTCACAAATGCAAGAAAATACAAACTCTTAAATTTTGCACATTTGGTTAGAAAACTTGTTTATTAGGCCAATTTAAACAAGCATTAAGTTACTCATTTGGTTCAATAATTAATGTTTTGGTAGTGCTCATTGAAAATTCCTGAAATTTTCAGATTGTTCGCATTGCGATTTTTTAAATATGCAATTTTGGTCAAATATGCAAAGGTAAAGTAAGGCTATCTAATAGACTCTGTTGCCTTGCTGCAAAATTCTGTCTATGAGTGTATTAAGCGAAAATCCTGCAAGTGTTCAGATGATAGTGGTTTAAGTTTTTTAAAGTACATCTATATTTAGAAATGGTTATTTTCCTCTTCATTGAAAAACCCAAATTTAAAAAACATTTTTTCCTCAAAAAATATTCCAATTATTGGTAAATGGCGAGATAAATACTTGTAATGTTATTTAATCTTTAGGTACATATATCAGAAACATATCCTAAAAATCAAGTGTATACCCCTTTTATCGTTTAGATCGGTACATATTTTGTGCTGAAAGAGGACACTACCCTGGTGCCATGGCAAATAGAAAATAGACTTGACCTTTTGACACTTGTTCCTCCACTGACTTATGTACGATAAACAAAAATTTGAATAAGTTTGCAACGGATGCCGATTTCAAAAATTCGAAGTGATCTGAGTTGCTGAGAGTCGCTCTTTTCAACATACAATACATTTTTAAAAAAAAAACCCACGAGGCAGACACTATTTTCACCTGAACTCCCTACTTACAGACTCACACCTACACCATTATTTCATTCCTCAGACACTAACATAGCTAACATTACAACTCCAACGCCTGCTCTTTTCATTCATGCCTATCACTTTAATATCTGCCGCGAAACTATAACACTCTTTCATGAAAATAGACAATACATTAAAACACTAGACATCTGACCATATCTTCCACTGCCCAAAATCACCAAAGAAACCCTAACTAACTGTACTCATCCGAAAGGCACCTTCCACTGCACACCACTGCACACGTACAAACCTGTGTGGGAAATTTCGCCGAACTAGAGTATATTTGGCCCGGCTCTCGTTACGTGACGGCAGAATATTTTGCGAAACGCCTGCTGGTTTACTTATTGGAAATTTGTTTTTCACATTTGTAGAAGCTGCAAGAGCGTTCCACATGTGCAATATCATCAAGTGGTTACAAAAAAAAAAAAAAACAAAAAACCAACAATCACATCATTGATGGCTACTTTACCCGTCAAAATCGGAATTTGAGTGACACTTCTGAGATCTACTCGCATCGTTCCGCATCCAGTTTTTTCTCTCTTTGGGCCTTTGATCACTACTACAGTTTGGCGGTAATATTTCGACTTCTTTCTTTCTTTAATCATCTCTCAACATTTTGGTCATAAATGGACAATTTATGGCAATCCTGAAGGTTTATCGTTTGTTTTGGTACATCATTGACATCATCGATGTGTAATAGTGTATGGCTTTTTTCATTATTCTAATTCAATCAACCTTACAAATTCGGGCTGTTTATGCATATCGCCCGGTTTGAAGCAGTCCGATCAGGAATGTTTGCAAGGCACGCTGTTACTGTTCATTATTATGTCCGCGGGCCCGTGGGACCTTTGAACTGCGCATGCTCGGATCAGTAAACGGACTTCCAGTGGCTTTCAACAGAGCTGTTTTCATCGTGCTGGCCAGATTTCTAATTTAACAACAACCGACGCGGTGAGGCTGCGAACAGAACCTGGCATCCTAGTACTCTCTCATGCATCATGTATTTTCTTTCTTTCAACACCCTAATCCTACGTGGCCGGTAGTCACCCCATTTGTTGTCGGCCAGGAGGATTACCCCGTAGGGTTCGCAGAAAAGATGTTTGGTCACCTGTCCGGTTTCCGGAAAACCTATCAATGTGAGCTTTTGAAGGCTCGTAAACCCCCATGGCATGGGAAGATTGCACACCTTGCCTGGTTTCTGATCGCAGCTCAACACCGGTCTGGCTTTTTAAAATATGATGGGTCCAAATGAAGGCCTTGGTCCGCAACTTCCGCAAAGCAACCGCTGGATAGAGTGCCGATGAAGGCATGGTGCCGTACAATCGGTTATTAGGTTGGCTACGAACCATCTGGATGCCCGACCATCGTAACATTTCAGAATTACGCTGTCCGTCTGCTAATGTGACACTGGATACCTGTGCAATTTTACTGCGTTGGCACGAAGCAGACTCCAATCTTGGATTTAAAAATCTTAGCGAGCGAACATCGATCACCGCAACAAGTTCACTATGATTTCCACTACTGCGACAAGTTTACAGGCTCTATCATTAGCCCAGGACTGTTTGGAGCGTGACACCTATCTAACGGGCCGTGAAAGAGAAATTCACGAGGACTGCCGAAAGACTTCTCGAAAGATAGCCGAAAACCGTGCCGATGTCAGCCGTACCTGGAAAGACCCCCCCCCGCCCCGTGGGGTGGGTACTTTTTATGTGCGTCCAAAATGGGCGCACAACGTTCACGCTGTGGACAAACATCAAGGTGTATGGTCCCACTCATTTGAACGACACATAACGGATCGTGTGCCAATGACCCCGAAACATGTCAGCTGTCACTTTCGGCTCAAGAAGGTGCTAAATAGAGCCGCCATTCTCACCGCTCCGGCTCAATTGTTGATTAGCCAACAAGTACAGAAGTGCGTTTGACAAAACGGACCAGTTACGTGCATACACGCATTCGAAGAAGATTCCGCATTGATGGAAGTAGTTCTTTCCTTTGTTTGACGTCAGCCGGGTCAATTCCTGGATTTGTTACAGTCGTGTACACAACGCTGCGGCAAACCCGCTTTCTAATTAGAATGATCGCCCTTCGGGTTTAATCCTCGAACTGGCCGGACACTCACTCACGATTGTTAGGCGGGCAGTTCGCGGGCCCCACTCAACCAGTAGTGAGGAAACTACCTCTACCGTAGCGCGGGTCATGAGCTGTTTGACATGAGGAAGAGGCACCCGGCACCCTTTTTTTGGTTTCGGAGAGATGTTTGTAAATCAAAGAAGGCACCGTGTAAAGCAATATAGTCCGCGGGAGTCCCACATCGGTCTCCATGACGATACGGAATAAAGCGTGAACCTAATGTTGCGTTAAGATCAACTGAATCGATTGCCCTATTGTTCACCATTGTTCCTGGACTATGAAGTACGCCGGCAATGTTACTTCTAACACCGGTTCCGGAAGGTATATAAGCGACCTAAGTTCGGGATGCCGAGCCTGCCGTGTACATCTCTGTAAGGTTGAGTGCTTTTACGTGTACCATCGCTTCCTCTTTTTGCAGCTTTTGCAGCCTTTTGATTTGAGCATTCACAAGCTGCATGTTGCGCAAGTAGTTTGCGACGGACTGACGACTTCATTCATCCAGGGAAGGTTGTGCCGAATGCTGACAGCCTGCCTTGCTAACATTTGGTCCGCTGATTATCCGGACAATCGACATTGAACGTGCCCGCAGTTTTATGCCGAAAACATATTGCACCACTGTAGTTCTAACATGACCGTAGGCCTACGCATCTGTTTTGTCAACGATTAGTGCACCACCACTGAACTACTGACATTTAACCATGACTTTTACATTTAAGTTCGTATTAAATGTTACTCAGAGTTGCCGAGATAAGAGAGTTACCATGTTTCCGTTTGGCTTGATCAGACAGTTTTATTTCAGGCTGATCTGCGCCACAGTTCCCTTTCCCTTTCGGCCGCTGGTTGTCTTATAAGTCATCTAACTTCACCAGACTTTTATCTCTCGAGTCCACCCGGCACGGAACTGAATGGACTGCGCCCCATCCTCTCTAGGATAAAATAGGTTCCACTGCGTTGGGGCCTTTTGTTTAAAGCAACAGTCCCCATACAATGCATCCTGGGGCATAACTGCTACAATATTGAGGGTGGGGTAAAGAAAAAAATCAAAACTCCTGTAGGGGGCCCTATGTTTCGAATCTCAATCGTCAGCTTCATCACGTTCCGAATTTTCCCAAGTCAGATGGAATCTCAGTGCTCCAACTAAACGTTGAAGGTCTCCAGCCAGGGCAAAGCTAAACATCATCGAACACCTCACACACCCACACACACACACCCCCACACACCACACACACACCACACCACACACACACAACACTCATAAAGTCACTGCGCATTCGCTCCACGAGACACACGCCTGACAGTTTCCATTCGACCATATGCGTCTAACACCTAGCTGGCACACACCGAGAGCTCATTGCAACAATTCAACCTCCTTCAGACTCCACCCTGGAATGTGCAACGACCCAAATTGCAGGTTGTTCATGTCACCATGTCTACCAAGCCACCTAACCATCGGCTTCAAGCAGACTCTCGACCAACTTATGGTGCACCTTGCAGTTACGCTGGCGACTTAATAGTCATACATCAACCTGGTGTTACAGGAAAACCAACCCTGATGGAGCTACCCTAGGGGACTGGGCCCAAATCCGTAGTACAACTTTTGCCGACCCAAGCACCTAGACACTTTTCAACTTCGGAAGGTGGAATACGTCTACAAACCCTGACCCTGCTTTTTGTCCAACTGGACACCATCTCCATTCACCGTAACTGTTCTCGACCGCCTTTCCGAAGTCCCAACACAGAACCATCACGGACGCTCAGAACAGAGCCTGCTAAGCCTGTACCAACAAAGCCAGTGAAAACGTGGAACTTCCGCAAGGCAAACTGGGACCATTTCAAACACCATTGTGGATTCAGAAGTCTTACCTCTGCTATCATCCAACTAAAGAGTGGGAAAGGCCCAGGGCCCTGTAACATTCCAGCAGAGTTCTTGATGCAATGTGGCCCACTATGTATGGATTGGCTCCAGGAGTTTCTACCATGTTGCCTTAAAAACCGACCAGTCCAAGATCTGGAGAAGGGCTACCATCATCACACGCCCCAAACCAAACAAACTGTCGACACCCCTAAGAACTAAATCGGCCCCAATATAACTACTGTATGTCTCCTTCAAAAAACTCCTTGAGAGGATGATCCTGGCCCGGCTGTAGCCCGTCGTCGAACCCCATCTGCCTGAGAAACAAGCAGGATTTCGCCGTGGCCGGAGGACCTGTCCCCCAGATTGTAAAACTCAACAAATGATTATTGAGGAAACTTTTGAAAGCGCCGTAGCAGCGTCATCTTGGTGGACCTTAAGGCAGCATATGACACAAGTGTGGCACCAGGGGCCTTACCTCAAGCTTCTTCTCAGGACCATTCCCGGACCGTCACCGTGTACAATAGAATCTTGCAAACCGTGTTTTTTTCTCAAGACCAGTGATGGCAGAGTAGTCGTCTTCGTCGTCTGAGAACGGTACCACAGGAATCTGTGCTGGCTCCCATGCTGTTCATCTTGTATGTCAGCGATTTACCCTCAAACAGCATCTATACAATATGGCTACGCCACGATCTTGCCCTCCTCCACTCGTACAGCAACGGGCACAGAAGTAGAAAGCACACTTACTAAAGACATGGCCACACTTGCAGCATACCTCAAGACCTGGCGACTGAAGCTGAGCGAAGCCAGACCACCGCTACTGCCTTCCACCTCAACACCAACGAGGCTCGTCGCCAGCTTCAAATAACCTCAATGGAGGGCCCTCTGCAATACAATCCTACACCACCTACTTGGGAGTGAAGCTTGACCGGCAGCTTGGAGTACTTACCGGCAGCACTCGAGTCCGTATGCGCTAAGGTATCTTAGAGGGATAACCTCCTGTGCCGACTTGCTGGATCTAACAGGCCCCCTCCAGGACCCGATTTTTTGGTTGTTAGAATTTAACATAAGTCATTTGTAATCACATTAGACGAGAAAGACCGGGCTTTCTAGTATTTTTTGTTTATCTCATTTGTCGTTTCAATCGAGAGGTAACTCCAGTTTATTGCAGAACACAAAAATCGAGATTGTGCCGCTTTCTGCTTGAGTGAAAACGGCGAAAGAATTAACATAAGTTATTCACATTTGAACAGATATGAATCGTAACCGGGATTAACTTCATAAAGAAAACACTCTAAAAGAATACAAAAAAACAATTACCCAAGGGCCAAACACACTTTTATTTTTCAAACCTGAATGGGATTGCGTCCAAAGGTGGTGATCAACATGTTCAGGGAACTCCCATAACAACTACTAGGTGGACAGCCCTGAAAAACTATGATACTCGAAACAAAATGGCGGCCCTTTCCAATAATGGCCGCCAGTTTATTTTTTTAAATAGTTTTTGACCATATCTAAGCCACAGGTCAGGAGGAGTTGCGATTTTTGTGGATAAATATATGTTTAGGGTCCATGAATCCATTGGTGCAATCAATCTACCACATATAAAGGTAAATATACCAGATGGAGGCCATTTTTCAAATGGCCACCATTCAAAACTATTTTGACCATATCTCGGGCCACAATGTACATAGAGTTGTGATTTTGGTGGCTATACCCAGGTTTCTTGGGTCATAGAATCCATTGGAGAAATCCCTTAATATAAAACTTTATCACCTCTACAAATTATCCAAAATGGCTGCCAAATTGGCGCTAAAATTTGGAAATGGACTTTGTTAGAGAACACTTAATTTTACGATGTCTAACAGAAATGTGTAAATAGTTCATTCACGATGTTTCATTTTCAAAAAGTACACAATTTGTAAATGTGAATGGTTCTATGCTTGATAGATTTATGAAACTACTGTATTGTATCCGAACGTTTCATGTTTGTGCAGTATTGAAATTTAATTCCTTCTCCTTTCAATACTGACGGTGGCATAGAATTATTAGCAACACATTCTAAAAGTTTGAATAGGACAGTCCCAGTAACAAATTATAATTAAAAAAACCTCTTGTGAAGGGATTCTCATTGTCATGATTGTATTGTTATTGATAGAGGAAAAAACAAAAAATATAATTGCATAATGTGCCAGCATATTAGTGGAAAATTACATAGGGTCTATCAACCACGCAAGAAAAATTGTTGGTAGCAATGAAAGCCAGCTCTTAGTTTGGTATACAGGGCGTTCCAGAAAAAAAATCCTGAAACAAAGGGTTAATTTGGCAAAACTGTGTACTATGATACTTATTTTACTATAAAGTAGAACCAGTAAAGTTTCAAATGACACCTTAATGCCATTTCTCCAGTCATGCCTCATTGAACACCATTGCTTTGAAAATGGCATGTCAAAACTCACTTGTAAAAGTTGATAAAAATATTTTATTTGATGTTTTAGTACTTACCTGCACCGACAATTTCAACATGCCTGCCCTCTCTTTCGATACAAAGTGTGCAACGACGTCCCATTTCAGCCACAGCCCGTCTGACCAGGATCATGACGTAAGACTTCCATCCTGAAGGTTACGCGGTGGAATGGCGTAAACTTTGTTCTTCAAATCTCCCCGTAAAAAGTCGGTGTCATATCAGGTGGCCATTCCACAGCAAGATTCAGGGCTACAACTCATAAGTCTGCGGACAGGTGTACCACCACAAATATCGGAAGATCATTTTGTTGCCGTAGGAAATGTAGTTCAAGTTCAGGCACAGCATCGTGGTTAATCATCTAGTGATAATTAAGCTTTCCACTGACATTTCATTCGAAAAATAAGGCACAATAAGCCCTCCATTGCCACAAAGAAGTATCCAGACTGTAAGTTTCTCTCGACTCTTGTTTGTATCAAAGTTGTATCAAAGTTGAAACGTGGAGGGTTCTCAGCTGGTGCATACTCAATGACGTTGTGGTTGTTAACCTCACCATTCATAAAAAAACCTTCGTCGCCAATCGTAAAATGCTCCAGAAATCTCACGTGTCTCTGACATCGATCCAATAGCCACTCGGCAAAACTTTGCATTCTTCTGAAATTATCGTGATGAAGTTGATGGCGAATGCGCATTCTGTATGGATAGAAGTTCAATTTTTG
>JAMKCH010030713.1:0-16058 GCA_023653785.1 Ophioderma brevispina | reverse complement strand
CACTCTGCACGGTCATTCAAGTCATGGCGTAATCGCCAAGTCTTATCTTGCACGGTGCCAGAATTTTGATCCTAACTTTCGCCAATTATTTTTTACTTTGCCGATTCATGCATAGCAACCAATTCAAATGAATCAACGTCTACTAAATCGTTATCTAAACAAATCAGAAAGAGCAAATAATGCCATGTGGGTAATATGCAGCGTGCCAAAGTCGTTTGTAAGGTAAACAGAAGCAACGCGTTACTACTCACCAATACGTCCTGGCCGTTGCCTGCTGGAGTCGATCTGTTAAATAACGGCGATACCAGCTGTTTCCAAATAGTTAATAGTATATATACCTAGAACTAAGGATTATTCTTTGCAACAAACCCCGTTTAAAAAAGAAAAAATGGCCACCTACCTTTTCATATTGATTAAAGAAGTGCCTCATAGATTACGCTGGAGATAGTCGCGATTTCGTACCCAAAAGTCCCGAAGTTCAACCAGGCGAAGTTCGGTGACGTTAGAATGACCTTTGTTCACGGTCAAATCGGCGTGGTGGCGTTCCGACTTATAGTTTGACGGGTCTGAATCAGAATTTTTTGTGTCCAACCTCTGGGGAAATGTGATAACTTTGTAAAATAAGGGGGAATTATACAGGGGTAAATTGAATCAGGTAAAAATTGTGTTTCAGCCTTCAAACTATAGAAAAAACATCTTCAACAAACCTTCGCTTCTTCTTTCCCCAAACTTCTCGAATGGGATTCTGATTTATTAACCCTACTACATCATTTATTTAAGATCGTTTTCTCCGCCCTAATTAGCGTCATTACAATGACCTTACATAAACATTTCAATAATCTGCCATGGTTCCAATCAATTTACTTTCACATTGCATGTCTAATAACCAGGTGGCATATAATATGAATCATTTAGGACAAAATCTTCTTGAAATGCTTCTTTTTCAAGATTTACCAACATCGCTTTCAATTGTTACTTAACAATCCAATTGTTCAGGTGTGCAACAATCGCACCATTCCACTGCACAGCGAAGAGTGATATGGGTCCCGGGACCGAATCAAAGGGGTGGGCCGAAACAAGGAAGTTCCCAAACTATATATAATTCTGTAAAAGCGCGCGTTGCTGGCGAAAAGTGTGATTTTTCCCGAAAAGTTCAAATGGATCAACTGCGACCTACTATCGTCTATCCCGAGATTGCACTCTTTTGGGTTGGGGAGGGGCGTGGCCAGGTATCAAAATGTTACTTGCCGTTGTTTACGAAACTGATATCGATTAGAATACTAGCAGATTAACAGTTAATTAATAACCATTATAAATAGCATTTTTTAAATGTTTTTTTACAGTTTGAAGGCTCGGTCGAAATACCTTTTGCAGTCGTATTCTGCAATTTACGAATATTTCACACAAAATCTGTATCACATTAGAGTCCTTTTCCATTCCGACTATTAAAAAATCATAAATATAACCAGCCAAAATCGATTTTCCTTCATATGCCCAATCACAACTTGCCCAGCTGGTGTTGAGAAATATGAATGACCGCATAAGTTCCAAAGTTCCTCTCGATGCGATATCGGAGCCACATTCCTGAACACAAAGCTGGGCATGGGCTCTCCACTGCATTAACGTCGTCCTGCATAAGCATACATCCGGTTTTCTAACTTATTGTGTACATTGTGTATATTTTTTCCACTTACACATGGTCTTTTCAATTGTTCATTTAAGATTATGATTATGATCTTTGAAAATCATAAATAACCATATGACCAAATTTTTATACCAATTACCTAATCATATCTCCAAGACCACCAATAACCAATCTGGGTTGGTTATTTGTGTTTCTTCTAAAGTTGCCACGAGAGATTTTGAGCCACCCAAATAATGTGTCATAATAATCATTGCATATAGATTAGACACTCAATTAATTTCTTACCTTTTATTATGCTACAGAAATTTCATAAAAGAGAGAAACAAGGTTGGTTTTTATTTGCTTCTATTTCAATGTAAACAAGGCTGACTTTCGTAATTTGCTCCTATAGCGAAATAGAAATTTCACAATTTTTGTAAGCCAAAGAATCATTTTCTCAGCTTAATCCTTTCAGATGGGGATTTCTTTGATTGAAAGCTTTACATTAGGACAAACATTCCTTTTTCGATTTTTTTAGGGACACCGATTTTGTTGAAATCTCTCGTTGCACCTTTACCCATTGTGTTCAATTAAAACGACCTTCCTTAACACTTTCAATAAAGTTTGTTAAATTAAAAAAAAAAAAAAAAAAAAAAAAAAAACATTGAAAGTTTTAATATAACATTTTAATTTAAGTAACATTTTATCAATACTATAAAAATATGTTCTTGATCCAATTTAAAGCACAATCAAGTGATACAGTACTAAATCAAAAATCTAAAAAAAATCCTAGCGTTTCCACCGACCGCATGCGTCCTCCTGCCGTCGCGGTTTGTGAATGTGAACAAATGCACATGAGGTCACCAAGGTCACATGAGGTCACCAACCACATGGGACACGACTACCACGGACCATTGGTATTAAGTGTCATGAAAATTGAGCAACAAATGTGAAAACACCAAGAATTTGATAAATCTGATTATTTTATGGCCATTACCCTAATAACCTCTAGATGACTACCTTTGGGGCACTCTACTTAAGGAAACCATACATGTAAGTACCATCACATGGTGTGACGTATGTGGAAACAGCGGAGTCAGGTACGTTTAGGGTGAAACATTTGGTCAACACAGAATACAAAACCATCCCTATGCGTCTCTTGCGCCGACACAAAATCATAACAAACTGATTTTCACATATTTTTTGAGCGTCTAACATCACTTATCAGCGATAAAATCGAAAGCTCCCTGGACATATAAATTACAAGCATACATTCAATAAAACTTTCACATTTGTATAGTTCTTTTGCAATTGTTTTCCTTCTTAACCAAGTTTTTATAAAATAGGAAACGTACATAATGCAACTCTTAAAATAATCTGCAAGGTTGAAAGAGTTCATGTCACTTTTGTTACTATTAACCCCACACTCCTGAAAAGCTTAAGTAGATAATGAAGAAATACAATTCAGAGAGCTGCTATGTATAAACTTACATTATAACCATTCTGATATTACATATTTTTGTCAATGAATCAGAGCAGAAAATGTTCCATAAAACGCCACAATAAGTGGAAATGGGATTAATAATGTTGGGGGGAACTTTTTACATGACATAAAGTTAACATTCTGACGTTTCCGTACTTTACGTCTCTTAATATTCAATGATTTGTCGAAAATAGACGCCCAGAATCATAAATTATGAAAAAGTTATTAATGCGATAATGTGGCTGAAACTATAATGAGAAAGGAATAAATAATATTAGTTAATCTGCGCTCATTATTGAAATGCAGCTTCTGATTGAGTCAGCTACTTGCCCATTGTTTGCAATAATGGGTGCGAATATATATCTCATTAAATCACATCACACTATTTTCGGTAAAAGAAAGGGTTTGCAGGATTATTTATGGGCTCATAATAATCCTCGGCCGAAAAAAACTTAAGGTATAAGGGGGGGGGGTCCATGTCGACCCAACATTTTGTTTTCGTGCGCCCACCCAACTTTTTAACGGTGAATTATTTTTGCCCACATTTTATATAAATTGCCTAAATATCCGTCGCAGATATTTGGGTGCGGAAAATTCAAATTCAAATCGGCCATGGCGTGATTGCAAGTAGAATAATTAAGATTTGGTGGTGCTATTCAAAATTGTTTTGCCCCTAAATCGTACTCGAGTAAAACTTTTAAATTTTTATTTATTCAATGTAAATGTATTTATGTTCTCCTATATAGGCCAAACATTTGAGGGAAAAGCCCTCGGGAAAGGTTTTTTTTTCATTATTTGGCGAAGGAATTGGGTGCACGCCCATTGCAAAAATCGGTTTTTGCAGGACCGACATTTTGAACGGCACAAACCTATTTCATGTTGTTCCTGTATGTAGTCGTGTTGATGTACCTCAATCAAGACCAGAGTTTGTAAAAAATTCCACCCGCAAAGTGGTTTTCGGTTTTCCTTTGGGGGGGGATACACAAACGGGGTGCACAAGACCTTATAGACTAAGTGTTAAATAATGGGTCGGCTGCGCCTCTCCCATTATTACTCTTCCGACCTCGGACACATTATTCGACCATTAAATGTACTGACACCTTTATTCAGTCAATTAATGAGCATTTTTTTATGTTCTTTACAACGAACGGAGCACATTTGGTTAATTCCGTGCCAGCACATACATATATATAAAAAAACGATCAACCACCTCTATATTGCAATCCAACCAAGCCGGAAGACAGAATACGGGAACGCTAGCAAGAAAATTTATACACTTGTATGGTTACACTTTTTTTACAATTCCGTCACATTAATAAAAAAACATTAATATCAGTCAACTCCCTTTTCCGGTACGTATTAATTACAAACATACAATTGCACTCGTTCCAAGAGCCAAAATGTAGTGGAGTTAATTTTTGTTAATACAACTTTACTACAAAAGTAACTGATGTTTCATTTAGAAAATGCGAGTTTGGCGAAAATACTGCCAAAAATATTCAATCTAAAGGGGTATATTACTTTTCTTTGTCATTATTGTAATATCTATATCTACCTATGGCGGCTTCCCGCGGGGTTTCCACATATTTTCCATAAAGGAAATGTGAAAAATGCTTGCGTCGAAATCATGAAAGGAGCACATTTTTACCACAACAAAATGTAAAATTCATACATGAACTACATTAAATATTTACCCATTTGTAAATTAGTTCAAAACATAAAGGAATTTCCACATATATTGCCTAGCTTGACACTACTTAATATGAAGGTATTAAAATCGGAAAATCATTCTATATTCACCGTGAAAAAACAACTTTTGCTCAACAATGTTTTACGTATTTATAATATTGATATAAGTTAATATGGGCGGCAACATTTAACCAATACCCATATGCTTTATCCTGTAAGCTCATCAGATTTATACACTTTGGGTGTTATTATAACTATAATTAAAAGTGCAACGAGAGTTGCACATAACCAGTGTCACTAAAATGGTGAAAATTTTGATTTGCTAACTAATGTTAAGATTTCCATCAAAATTATCCCAATGTGAAAATGATTAAGTTGAGAATCATTTCTTTGGCACAAAAATTGAGGAAATTGTCATTTACTATAGGACAAATACTAAATTCAGCCCAGGTTTTATATTGAATTAATCAATCAAAATCGCTTTGTTTTCACTTCAAGCATTTCTGAAGCCAAATACAAGGTTAAGAAATCTATTATATGATCAATACATATGGTTTGTCCCAAAATCTCTCGTTGCCTTTAACTGTTATGTTTTCCAAATACAAGAAATTTGGTTAAGATTTGTTACAGCGTATTCCGGCAACTTGTAATCCCTACAATATAAAATACTTCAAATGTTAATACTTAAAACATAATGCTGCTAAAACAAATGACGAATGTAAAGCACTTATGGTGAATATTACTGCCAAATTCTACAGTTGTAAAAATTCAAAGAAAAAACCCGTAAACTTGTAGTTTTACGGTATTTTGTTGGCTGACGGCTGCCAGTATAGGCAGAAAGTTACATTATTTGGTACGTGTTAAAATTAGGACTTAATCATAACAATTTGAATAAAAGCTCCCGTGTTAAATTTAGTCATAATGGGCTGGAAAAATGAAAATAAAATACATTATTGCTGTAAGTCCAAATTAGACGTGGGAAGAGCGGGGCCTAGCGGTTTTAGGGTTGCTTGCCTATGGCGACAAATTACCATCAAAAGTCCCGGGTTCGAATCCGGTGGGGTCGTGGATTTGTGGGATTTATTCGGGTACTATCAATTCTGGATTTGTCGGGATACCAGCTATATTAAATACAGAATTAACTCTCTCCTCCATGGTTCACTTGGATTGGCAAATGGATAATGAAGCATCCGTCCTTCGGAGGGGACGTTAGCCGTCACGGTTACCGTGTACAGGAGTCACAAAGTACTCGCCAGTCCGTGGCGAATAAGAGTAGGGTGTAAACCCACTGACTGTTCCCAATCCGCCCTAGCCTCAAATAGCGGGCCTGGTAAGAGCGTCCTATCATGGATACCACGCGGCCCCGGCTCAGCACATCTAGCTGAACACATCCTGACACTACCACAAAGACATTACCAATGAATTGTGGGATACGAGCAAACAAAGACCCAAAAACTAGTGTCATTTGAGTTTTTTTTACTCAAAATTGCGCCGTAGTATTTTACAATGTTTATGCCCAAATCAAGTACTTTATCTGTTAAAACGTAAAACAAGCTTTTATCTGGGCTTTTGTAGGCCCAAGGCCAACATTTAAAAAAAATCTTCAAATGTGAATTTTATGACCATTTTCGGACATCAGCATGAAACTAGTTTCAACTGAGTACAAACATGCTTAGTCTTAGGTCAGAGGTTTTTGAGATGACTGCAGTAATTTCTGGAGGCCTATCTCAAAAGCCCCTGATATATACTACAACCTATACAGAATCTACAAGGGTTGAAAAAGTTAACTTTACTCATAAATATTCACTTTTGTTAATATTAACTCCCACACCCGTGAAGAGTTTTAAAGGTCCCAGAATTGATGTGGTTTGTGTCAAGTCTACAAGGAGGGACGAGAAAGCATTCAATATTTGGTTTGGTGATGACATCATAGTGAAACTATTGATTTTTTTTCAGAGAGTAATAGAAAATTCCAGGTGACTGGTGTGCACTCTATTCATGACACTGACTGAAAATCAATATTTTACTAATGATGTCACTGGTAGTATATTCTTTTTTCTGGCCCTGTTTATTGGAATGGAATGTCCTGTAAAGATTTGGAGTAGGTTTATCATCTCATTTCCTGGGACCTTTAAGGGACATGCCAAATATGCATATATATATTATATGTACAGATAATATGTCGTCCTTTACAAAAAAAAAGCACCTATCGCAAACAATGCAACATTTAGGGACAGGATAATTCAGTGTCAATTGCAACATACACATAAAAATGATCAAACACCCTATAAATTGAATCAGAACAAACTGGAAAATACAGAATACCGAAAATCCTGATATCCTATCACTAGCGAGACATTTTAATATATAATTTTGTGTATTTTATCATTTACATTAATATTAATAATTTCATCAATCGCTTCTTTTTTTTGTACGGTATTCATTATAACATAATAAATTGTACTCGTTCAAAGAGTGAAAATGGAGTAGATTTCAGTTGCATTTCACTCTTTTCAAAGTAAATTTCATTCTTTTCTCACATTCTGCAGATAACAATGTTGTTATTACAAATACTGCAAACGGCTGGAAATTAACCAGTTTTCATTTAGACAATGTTATATATGGGGTTAAAATATTCTTTGAACTTTACAAGTTATATACATTTTATTTCATTGTACATTTTTGTAATATTCTATATACATATACAGGGATTCCTCAAAGTCTCCACATATTACCCATCACAGAAATTTTCAAATGCTTGTGTCGAAATCATGAAAACAAGTACAGTCATAGCATAACAAATTTACATCATACATAATAATTTACACATAGAATTCGGTAACTAGGTCAGACAAATTTTTTCAGACAAAAATTTGACCTTTCCACAAGGATTGCAATAAAAGTAGTTGACACTTTCATTTGTATTTGTTATCGAGATAAATGACAAACAAGGTCAACCCCATTGACCTCTATTGATCTCCGATTTTTAAAACTATGTTAGACGGTGCAAGATTTAACCTTTCGTAACGGACCTTTGACATTTGACGATTTGTGTGTTATATCTCCATAACCATAAGTTGTAAGTAGTACAAACTATACCTTTTTTAATCCTTGTAACAAGACGAACACTTTGGTTACCTTTTTACAGCAATCCAAGCATTTTTCATTTTTGACCCCTGTATTATGAATTTCCCCCCTCCTGGATTCCGCCCACACTTTTACGAGGGGCACCCCGCTAAATTTGTTCATTAACCTTCATAGAAGACAAATCCACTGAAAAACGATGCTCTGCTCTCCACGGTCACGGAATTCCTACAAAAGGCCCAACTATAGGGCTCTCTATTTCGTAATACCGGCGAAATTTGAACGGGCTTCCACGTAATCCACTTGAATCAGTCACAAGGCGGTATTCAGGATAATGGTAAATGTAATACAAATTTTCCTTGATCACGTGGTATTGCTATGGCATTTGAGATTACATCATTACTGTTCAAAATTAATACAGTAATTTAAATAAAAATGACCTGAAAAATTTGAAAGCAACCACGTGCAGTTATCACAAAAACGCCTCTTCTAAATTGGCTGAATACCCACAATTTCCCGTACAATAATGAGGATCTCTTTACAGAGGTTCAAAGCGTCACCCGTGGGAAAATCTATGTATCTATGCATAGAAGTCATTGTACTATCGGGTTCTCGTGGTTTCTTGAAGTCAACCCCTAAACGAACAAGTTTAGTAATCAATGGTCTCAACTCTTCACTTCTTGAAGACATGGAGAGGTTTGTGACCAACACGAGCAAGTCTGTGCTGTCTGTATCCGCGTTGCCATTTTGGTAAAATTTGGCAGCTTTCAAAGCTTTTTCAACAACTTGATGCAACAAGAAAACTATCAGCCATGATGAATTTGAAATCTCTTGATATTCCTCCTTGGCTTTGTAACATTCCTTCCGCCTGTCGATACCATAGCCGTGCTTTACGAGGGTCTGGAGTCTCGCGACAAAATGATCGCGGAATATAACTTCCACTCCTACCGAAATTACGACGCCTATGTCTTTGAGAACGGAATGTCGTATTGTGGGATTCATATTGAGATCGTTGCTGGTAGTTTCTTTCTTGTTCTCGTTCCCTCCGTATGTATGATTCCCATGAATTATATCTTTGGCTATAAAAATCAGAGGAACCACCCTTCTTTTGGCGCTCGATTTCCTGTTTAAGAAAACTGAAACGCCTGTGTGTATAACGTGCTTTCCTCCGGAGAGTTTTTGTCTGGGTGCCACATTTATACAAACGTCGAATAGCTTCGTTTTGTTCCTTTTCAGACTGCAGAGAGAATGCCTCTCTTACAGCCTTACGAATGCGTGCTTTAGCACCATCCTTTTCGATGTTTTCTGGGGGACTTTCACGAGTTTCGACTTTGGGAACTTCGGAATCGGGATCACCTGTGAACACTGCTACAGTTGTTTCTGTCGCTTCTCTTGGCCGACGAAATTTGTAGAGCATCACAACACTGACATCACGGTACTCGCTCTCACCTATATCAATTTTGTATTTACGGTTAAGCACCTGCGAATCTGTCTCTGTATCTGATCCAGGAAGTTTTCTACAATCAAGCAAATACTAGTAGTATCTTCGTTCAGGCTTGTTGTTTCAGCTGAAACTGTTGCCAAAATTCGAGTTGTAAGATTGGGACGGATCATCATCCACTGGTCGTTTGTAAACAACTATCTCGCCAGGTGGAATTCATTAAAGGATCATCATTGAGAAGATGCCAGATATCTCGATGAACTGGGGAACCAGGCTTGTCTGTATCAGGTTGAAACTCATTTACGGGGTTGTCATATTCTGGTATACGACAGTGCCGGGTAAGGACATCATTCATATCTTCAACACTGGGACAAGCCACTACCTCTCGAAGGAAGGAAAGACGCTCGTGATCGAGCTCCAGATTGCAGAGATGTTTGATATGTTTGCCAGATAGGGGAAAAGGAACCTGCTCACTCTACTGCTATCTTGATGCTTTATATAGAGTACAGATTCCTGTAGATTCTTCATCTTAATAGGAAATGTTTCGTTTGATCCATAACCGTCTACAACTACTTTGTCCTTGCTGTCACACAATACAGTTTTAAGTCTAACCATACACCGCACATTGTCAAATTTCAACAGACCGGCAATTTTTGTCTTTTGACGTTCCGTAGGTACTTTGTGTTTATTTTGGTTTCTGTACCAGACGTAGTAACACTCTTTGCATTTCTTCCGAGGTGATCATCCGTTTTATACGAACTAGAAAAGGACATCCATCTTCTTGCGGACACCCTTCGTTAGTAGGGCATAAGTTTTCATGCAAGATCTTACGTAGATCCTGGGGCTGTAGCTTTGGTGGTAGTAGTTTGATAAGTTGCGATTCGGAAGTGTCTTCCACTGGGGTCCTGTACTGTGCAAACACTTGTTTGAGGGGAACAGTGAAGTCTAGTTTGGTAGATGATTTCGACAATTTTTCCACGTGATAAGCATCGGCGTAATAAAGATTTGAAGAACGTTTCAGTTTACCAGTAGATGTAGGAAAATAGAGTTCTGCAACCGTACTTCTTCTACATTCGCCCTTGTTCTGATACAGCAACCCAAAAATGCAAGCTAGTGCTGCATGCGCTGCATTTTTCTCGTTAGGATCCATTCTTTCTTCCTTGCAATTCGCATGAATTTCCTTTAGAACACCGGCAAGTTGGTCAAATGTTGCCGCATCTTGGGTACCCAATGCACGCAACACGGCATCACAATAGCTCAGTTCTCTCGGTGCTTTGAAAAGGTAGGGTCTCAGATAGGGTTCTGTAACTACATCAATTTCAAGTACTAATTGACTGGCAAGAACAAGAACTTTACCATCCTCTACAGGGCATATGGGAGTGAACTCGAGGCGTCGCTTGATTTCTGCTTTGTGTTTTGGCAAGTGATCCTTCAAATATTTCATCATCTTCTCTATGACAGAGGTCAGTTCTTCTCTAACACCCTTAGATACCATGTCCACTCTGTCGAAAGCATTCCTTTGTGCCATATGTTGACATACTTTCTGTATGTGTAAAAGAACTTTATCCATGATAATGTCTGTTTCAATGCCTAAACATTGGTTGTACGTTGATGACAACGATTTTTTTGTATCGTGTATCATAGAGAGAATGTTCCTTTTTTGGAATAGCCCATGAGGGTAACATCATTGCTACAGTCCAAGCCAATTCTTTGAAATGGTGTGGAACAGACCCCCGATATGAAATGAAAGGACTCATTGTTCCACTCTGATCGCCAGTATAAGGAAGATGAATCTCTTTTAGACTGTTGTCGATGGGAACTGATGGAATGAACTTGATTTCAGCAATTCCTCGTAGAAATGCAGAATCCCAAAGTATTTTATTGTTATCCAACTGTTTCACAAGCTTTTCCGCCTTTTGCTTGACGCGTTCGTGATCTGCTTCATTCCTTACACGTGTGCCTTCGTCGGCTATCTGCTTTGCAAACTCAGTGAACATATTCTGGTTAACCACATGTTGAAGTCCTATGTGCTTCAAAAATTTGTGCCATATAGTTGTGTTGAATTCTTCTGGCAATAGAAATCGTTGTTCAATCATGGTTGCAAATACATCGTTGGTTGGATCGTAGTAATAGTCAGTAGTGTGGACAACACCCTCTGTATCGGATATAAAAGCAATACTTTCCAGAGCAGAGTACAATTCATCCTTCTCTGATTCCGAGGCAGCCCTGAGTACTCTATCTCTGATGTGTTCCACGAAAGTCAACTTAAGTTTTCGATCAAGTACACTGAAGTTCGGCAGTACATATTTTAGGAGTATACCTACTGTAGTCATTGGCGTTATCTGCAGCTTCTTATAGAGCAAGTTAAGCGTTGGATTCGCTTGTAACAAGATACATCGAGCCACTGAGAGTATCAATTCACATCCATGCTTAGGCAGATTGCACGAAGACACGGTGTGACAATTTGGAACAGATGAAATACTCCTCCTATGGTCAAAGTTAATGGCATCGGGGAAAATAGGTAGTTTCTTCAAGGTCTGTACATCTGTTTGTGAGAGGTCGTTTCCGTCCTCACATGCTTCCTGAAAGTAACGCAAGAGAACGTCACATTCTGAAGATGTTAGTTTTTTCTCAAAGTTGAAGTGTTCTTCATTCAACTTATATCCTATGACGGTTAGAACGTCTGCGGGATTTGTAGGCAGAGCTAGATAAGGTTCTAATAAAGCCGATAAGTCATCTTCTTCTGACGACCTCATGTGCTCGATTTTAACCATAGGGCAGTCAAGTTGTTGCAGGATTGATGACAAGACCTGTCTAAACTTGGAATCACAGAATTTCTCCATATACAAAATGGTTTTTGATTTTTGAAGAGAAACTACCGTCCCGCTAGCTGTAGGGTATATGGGCCATTCGGCTAGACTCTCTAGTCTCTCGCTATTCGGAAGAGAACATCTTTCTAAAATGAACCTCCAGAAATGCTTCATCCACTCATTACTTGGATGTCCATTGGTGCCTGGTGTCCACCTTATGTGCTGAGTACACCCCTTCCAATCAGCTGGCAGTTGCTTGCATAGATGTTTTTCTAGTTCGCACAGAGTGAACTCCTTAAAAAGTCCATAGTTGTAACATTGCTCTATGCTGTTATTCTTCAGCAGCCATGTTTTGAGTGTAAAGACCAAATCCCGATGTATGAACAATTCTGGGAGTTTCGACAGAACAGCCAAATGATGCGTGATGTACACGCCATCTGTGGGAGAAAACGCATCCAATATCTCGTTGTTTGTGAGGCGTAAAGGCAATCTGTTTAGATCTGCTGGTTTTTCTGCTCCACTTAGACAGTATTCGAGAACAATTCGCACAGTGTTTGCATTCTCGAACACAGAGTCAGATACAAGGCAAGGATATGTCTTCGCTGTGCAATCAATAGTCAGTAAATGATTCATTACAGATTGCGGGCTGATGAAACTCGTATTTACCCCTGCCTCTTGGAATGCCTCACAAATTTCTGGATTGCAAGAAATCAATCGATATTCAATCTTTAATAAGAAATTTCTCAGCCTATTGGAACCGGTGCCGTGGTGTGGGTTGGAAGATTCAGTCGCTGCTGCTGGTTTCTGATCGGGCAGGTTGTCGAAAAAAGCTTTGCTCATTTCCGAAACGGGGTGATGCCATGTTACAGATGGATGAAAGTTATCCACAGGACTCTTTACAGCTGGAAGAGAACTCAGTAGGCTTTTGCCAATGTATGAGAGTGCCGCTGTTGCCAAGTTTTGCCATTCCCAGTTTCCATGAGGTGTTTCCAACGTATCACTGCTGTCCACATAACTTGCTTTAACAACTGGAAGAACATCCAGTTGGCGTTTGCCAATGAAAGAAAGCGTGGCTGTTGCTACAAGTTTCCACTCCCCACGAAGGATTTTCAATTTGGAAGGGAAAAGTCTTTCATATAGACATATATTCCTTCGCATTTGCTTCTGGGAATTATATTCCGATGGGTCTAGCAAATGCCTTCCAGCGTCTTGTATAAGTCTAGCATATGCGGGGCCTATGACATGAATAGCCAGAAATTCGTTCCATTTATGTATTAGACCTTCCCCACTAGTTCCACTCGTCTTGTAATCTTCTCCCTTTACCAGATTGCGTCGAGACTGATCAAGCTCAAATGTCCCATTAACGTGCACAGGAAGGCCTGTATAAACCGGTAATGGCAAAAAGGTGAATGCCTTATACTTTCGCTTGAATGGGTTAGCATGTCCTTCTGTCTGATTCAATCGTAGCAATGCAGCTGCTCCTCCGCGTGGAAGGTGAGCTTTCGTCTTAAAAGGCTTGCATCCTTCAGTTTTCGCATCCAATTCATCGGCTCCAAATGCTTGTGAAATCATCCAGGTCTCTGATTTTTTCAATGAATCTTCCACATCCACCGTGTATATCCCTTTGTGTTGCGGTATATCAGAAACCAACGTTTCATTGTTCACCTTCACTTGTTTTGATAAATCTTTTAACTCTTTTCGGTACTGTATACCTTTGTCAGAAACCTTGGCTGTAATCCAATAGTTTAACTTTAGCTTTTTAGTCAAAGGGTCAATCTCTGAGATGGAAATTCGCTGTATGCTGTTCAAGAATAGAAGGGAATCCTTGGCAACAATTTGGAACTCTAGAAGAAGTTTTGTGATGCTATTTTTATTATATGTGTCATCTGATATATCAGATTCATCAGCATGAGTTCGAAGTGGAAATCTGAACATAGTACCATTTTCTAGGTCGAAATCATCATATTCGCTTAAATATCCATCCATCATATTGGGAAATGCAGCCAAGCACCCATTTGGGCCTTGAAGCAAATATTTCCTTCCAGGATTTGTTTCTGATGCCCCTGGAATGTATTTAATATGGGGATCAAACACGCATAATTTGTCATTGCTAGTAACAAATGTGGGGCAGTCTGTAAGGTGATAAACCGCGTTGAATCCGATACCAAAGCGGCCTGTCGTGGTGGCGTCCGAAATCTTCCCTCCTACTCCTACTTTCTGTATTCCTAAAATGTCTCCTTCAGTGAATGGTCTATTGTTGTATACACAAAGTGCCGGAGATTCATGCATTGGCTTCCATGAAGGCCCGACGATTTTGGCACTGTCCTTTATGCGTGGATCATATACAATGTGTATTTCTGTGGCACCAGCGTCGTCAGCATTTTGCAGAAGTTCTTTTAGTACATCAGCCTTATGAGAGTATTCTCTGAGAATACCTCTAAGGCGAGTTGTCAGTTCCTCCTTTTGGCCAAATTGTACCTCAAATCCATAACCGCTGGAACAGCTTGAGTGTCGCAGCTGTCGCAATGTACCGATATCGAGCTGTTTTGCGTCATACTCCGTGATACTTCGATGTGTGTAATTTATTCCTTCGACCGGTTTTATCCAAGACATGTCGTTGTACGTCAGTTCCGTTATTGGCCGTAGAATGTTGTTTTGATCTAGAGCCAGAATTCCCTTTTTGCTGTCTTCAGTAACGGTCAACATCGCCATAGCTTTCAACATATCTCCTGCTATGGCAGTATCGGTATCTGATAATGGTTGATCCCCGTGTATATCTTTCAATGATTCGACAACTTTTGCGTAGTCACCAAAACTGAACGTTTCCTTCACACCACACTCTTGTAAAAGTTCCTTGTATTTCAGAAGAGTGCGTGGAACACAGCAAAGATAGTGTCCACCACGTCCTTTGTATCCAAAGGCCAACTGTGTACACTTCAAGAACTTCCCATCAACAAGAACGAATGCCATTGATTTCATTTCTTCTATGTACTCAAGAAACTCTGATGATACAGGGGGGTCGGAATCGTGATTTTTTCTACTTAGGATGTCATTGAGAAAGGCGTATATAGAATGGCAAATTCTGTCTACAGACACTGAATTCACTTGATTCATAGCTATCCGTAGCTGATTGATGACGTCTTTAACCTGAGGGAATTTGTTTTCTATACCAAGAAATGTTCGTATTCTATACGACAAATCGTCAGCACCAAGACAGTTTTTATCTATAATAGGATGAACAGATCCCACGAGGTACTTGTGCTTTTCTTCAAAGAGCTCCGAAGCTGATATGTACGAAGCCCGAGGCTTGTACCAAGGCATTGAGTAATTGTGAGGTTTTGCAAGTACTGGAAGAAAATATGCCTTTCTCAATCGCTGAGCTTGTTGTGAAGTCGGAGCTGATTCACGTCTTAACTTTGGTCAATAAGATCAAGAAGAATAACGCACTTGTCAATTAGACCTTCACGTGAGGTATCCTTTGTAAATAATTCTGCTCTTTCACAAACATCTTCCCATTCCAGATTGTCGGTCGCCATCCCTAATTCTACCAGTGAAAGTAGTCTTTCCTCGCGTCTATAATCTTTTCCATAAGGAAATCGCCCATCTTCTTCTTTGAAAAGCTTAGCTAGAGGTTTTCCTGGATGAATAAGCTGCCCAGGGCTTCTTAATTCCTCTCCGTCAGGTGAAGCAGGGAAACATTCTAATTCTGCCATCTGTTCATCGAATTCTTGTCTTTTGTCTGTACCGATGCGAAGATCAAGAAGGTGTAACATGACTGCTTTCTGTTGTTTCCTTGGTATTTCTTTTCTATTCTTTACCATTGGGAAAAACACTTCCAGTAGAAAACGGGTGAGATTGTATAAGTTGTTATTAAAACATTGACTTTCCCCCACTTTATTCATGCTCTGCAAAACATCTGTATCGAGA
>JAMKCH010030712.1:0-15980 GCA_023653785.1 Ophioderma brevispina | reverse complement strand
GGCGCTGCCCGTGGTCAGGCTACGTTAAATGCTAGCTTTGGTGTAATTTTGGAGGGTTAACCCCAGTCCAAAATTAAGAGAGTTAGGTGGTACTTTTGCCGTGCTTTCTTTACATGGGCCGTGGCCCTGCCCGTTAGATGCTAAACTTTTGGTGTCATTTGGTTAAAAACAGTCTCAAAACGAGAGACTAAGGGTTGTTTCGCCGGCCTCCGCAGTACGCCCAACTACACCCTAACGGTCTCATTTTAGACTGCTTTTAACCCTCACACCAAGTGGTTGCATAACGTGGCCGGGCCACTGCATGTTGCAGTTTCAAAGCATAGATACGCACTTAACGTGTGCCTGACGTGACAGATTCACGAGAGCGAAATACGGTAAGACGGAACATGACCCGGTTCCTTGCGCTTTACCAATATATCACACCCACGATCCACAATGGAACACTGTCCGGGTGAAAGTGACTAAGGTCCGAGCGGACCGCTTGCTTGGTCTTCAGCAGGAAAGCAATTCGCTATAGTAGGCGCTAAGTGGTTTCTGGTTTGAACCCTTGGCCGGCCCCAGCAGCCCAGGTGTGGTTGATTTTACCGGGAGCTCTTCTCCGCTATATTCATTCATCACATATTAACTCATACCTCTTTCATTCACGATCATTGATCCGATGATAGCGCTTTCTTCGGCAGGAACCGGGATTCATGTTCCCTTCTTACCGTATTTCGCTGGCGTGAATCTGTCACGTCAGACAACACCATCTCCCTCTTATATATATACGTTCTGGTCCCCGAGTCAGGCCCTCAGCGCTACAGGCCGGCTTTTTCTGACCTCTGCGCATGTTGCATAGTTGTACAACAACTCCAATGTAACGCTACCGTGAACAGCAATCCCTAATCAAATCCAGATTTCGCATACGGCACTCGGTCTCATTTTAGATCTCTCCAGTCGGGAGCCACTCTCGTAAAATCACCCACTAGTGGGGAAATACCGGGGCTGCTGGCTAAAAAAATGTTTGCGCAAATACCTATCCGCCTCCGGCCGAAAACTTCAGCCCGTGGCTTGGCCTTGCTTCCAACCAAACAAATCTTTTCCGCCGCTTGGGCAGGGTTTTTGCTCGGGCAGAGAGGTTTATTGGAAGTGTGTCTTGCGCCAAATTTTTTTGTAGGTAGCAACCCGGCCTTTCCCACTATTGGGTGATTTTAACCGAGCAGTCGGCTCTCCGCTGAGAGCTAAAAATGGACACGTGCCGTATGCGCAATCTGTTTTTTGATCTAGGGACGCTTTCGTAGCGTTACATTGGTTTGTGTACAAAAATGTACATGCGCAGAGGTCAGAAAAGCGGGCCTTAGCGGCTGGGGCCTAACTCGGGACCAGAACGTATATTATAGAAGGATGTTGTGTCTGACTTGACAGATTCCGACTAGCGCAATACGGTAGACAGAACATGAACCCGGTTCCTTGCTCTTTCACTATTATACCAATAGATCTACCCTGATCCAATAGGTACCATTGGGTGGAAAATGACTAAGTCCAGAGGGACCGGTTCCTGGTCTTCAGCAGGAAAGCCAATATCGCTATAGTAGGGCTAATTGGTTCTGGTTTGGAAACCCTGGCCGGCCCGGCAGACCCGTGTAGGGTGATTTTTACCAGGAGCGGCTCTCCGCTTATATTCTTCACGATATTAACATTCTACCTACTTTCATTCACAGATCATTGATCCAATGAGAGCGCTTCCGGGCAATGAACCGGGTCATGTCCCGTCTTACCGTATTTAGCTGCCGTAATCTGTCACGTCAACACAACCCACCATCCTCTATAATATCCGTCTGGTCACCGAGTCAGGCCTCATCCTGCTAACAGGGGCCGCTTTTCTGACCTCGTCTCTTGCGCATGTGCATTTTGTCACACAACCTCGGCCTGCCCCTTGTCTGTAATTGTCGGCTGATTGGGTAGTAACACTTTGCGCCAACATTATTGTTTTCGGCGCAGACCCTGCATTTTCCCACTAGGGGTGATTTTTAACCGAGAGCGGCTCTCCGCTTGAAAGAGCTAATAAGTGACAGAGCGTACCGCTTCCTGATCCTTTAAGCAAAAGGGGAAGCTATAGGTAGGGCTAAGTGGTTCCGGTTTGCTCCCGGGCCGGCCACTGCCCCTGGCTGTATTTGTTTGGCTGAGTGGGTAGTACACTTTGTCCAACATTTTTTTTTCGGCGTACCCCGGCATTTTCCCACTAGTGGGTGATTTTTACCGAAGCGACTCCTCCGCTGGAGAGAGCTAAAATGGACCAGTGCCGTAGGCAAATTTGGATTTTGATTCTAGGGAGCTTTCGTAGCGTTACATTGGTTTGTGTACAAAAATGTAACATGCGCAGGGGTCAGAAAAGCCGGCCTGTACAGCGGCTGCTGGGAGCCGGGCTCGGATGGTGTGTCGGACGTGAAAGATCAACCCTACGATCCACTGGTAGCACTGCGTAGGGTGAAAATGAATAAGTCAAGAGGGGCAGACCGCTTGTTCTCACGGCCGTTACATACAGTGCAAAGACATGAACATGACCCGGGTCCTTGCTCTTTGCCAATAGATCAACCCAAGATCCATCTACAATGTTGGGCGAAAAAATGACTACGTCAAGTGCGGACCGCTTCCTTGGTATTTAAGCGGGAAGCTACGCTAAAGGTAGGGTAACCGGTTCCAGTTTGAACCCGGGTCGGCCCGCGTTGAATATTTTTTTTTTCGGCTGAGAGGCAACATTTTGTTAGACAGCCGACCCGAGCCCATGTCATGTTGACCTTTTTTTAAAAAAATACAAGTCCACCCTTGCCGTGGCTCTGCCACGCGTTGTGATAAAAAACCAAACGAACCGGCCAAATTGAGGGTAATTTTTGGCTAACTACAAATGCTAGTGCTGGCCCGTAAGGGCCTTGGCAAAGAATTACCCCTCAATTTTTGGCCGGTTTGGTTCGCATTTTTATCACAACGACGGGCAGGGCCACGTCTGTTGAACTTTGAAAAGGAAGCAAAATTGGGTGGGTTCATGCAAAATTAGTTGTTGTATAATCTGACTGCTCTACTCTTTTTTGCAATATCTAAGCCGGTAAAACGGCCCAATGTACTAAAAGCAACGCGCCATTTTCGCGGAAGGCGTCCCGATGCAAAATGAGACACGATTCGCCAAGTTCGATCTTCTGGGGAAACGGTCCGAGATGCAATGAAAAGGCAACGCGTCATTTTTCCCCGGAAGACGTCCCAAAGACTCAACGAGGAACATCGCGTCATTTCTGGAAGACGCCCCAGGTGCCACGAGGAACATCGCGTCCTTTTCCGGAACGACGTCCCAGATGCACTGCAACGAGGGACATCGTGTCATTTTCCGGAAGAGTCCCAGATTGCAACAAGGAAAAAAACATCCGTCCTTTTCGGGAAGAAGTCCCAATGCAATGAGGGCAATGAGAGTCATTTGCGGGGCCAAAATAGTTGTTGAGGCGAGAACGAGATGCAACGAAAAGCATTTTCCGACGGGTACCACGTTTTCGTTTGCACTCGTTGGTTAGGGTTAATATTTCTTGTAGTGTTGAGTACGTCCGTCTGATTCTCAACCTCAAATGTCCTTTCGACGATTTTCAGAAAAAAAACTAATACGGTGGACACCATTTTTTATTTCAGCGGGGGGGGCCACTTAACATACATCCCATGTAGTAATCATCAAGCAGGGAGGACCTTTCAGATATGACCCTAAACCACGGATATCTTTATTGCAATCAGGACTACCATTATTACGGATTAAAAAACCCAAAAGGCTACCCTTTTAAAGGTCCTTGGCCCGATCACTAATAGCCTCGTCCCCAGGGAAGCCCCAGATTTTACCGGAAGTGGTCAACATTTTGGTATCAGAAGAAAGCTATTTTCTCATTTACCTGTGAAATGTAGAGCCAATGATGTTTGGTTTGGAAGTATGAGCGAAAAAGTGCCCCCTTTTGGTCGACCAATATGAATATTACACAGTACTTATGGGGCTTACAAAATCCAGTTTTTTAGCTCTCGCATCAAAACTGGTTGAAAATATCGGCGCAAACCTTTACAGACGGGTTGGGAGTGAAGACCACTTATCAGATGAAAACTCAATCCTTATCGGGCCATCCCCTTTAAGAAAGTAACTAAGGTTAATCCGACTAAATTTTGATGGGCACTGATAAGGCATGCTCAACGGGGACTCAAAACTTCTCGTTGAGATTAAGTCTTGCTTGTTCTCCTTTATCGCACGATAATAAAAATAAACTAGCTGTACCCTCGGGCGGATCTGGCCCTTCTCAGAGGAGGTAGGCGGGACCAGTTGAAAGAAATGTGGCGGCCAAAATGGCGCGAAGGGTAGGTGCGGAGGGGATGTATGGCAGGGGAAGGCCCCATTCCCCAGTGAAGTGAAGAACCTTGTAAATTTCGCTTCCAAACTCATTTTCTCATGCAATTGGTTAGAACAATTAGAAGCTTTGTAGTGGAAGGGTTCACTTTAAAATTATGAGGTATTTTATATTCGCAAAAGTAAAAACTATTAAGTAGTTGATGATACGGTTTTATTTTAAATAATCTTAGGTAAAAGCGTTCATGGAGAGTTCGTTTAAGAGGCACGGGGGGGGGGGGGCTCGTGAGGAATCAGTGTTTAGAAAACGCTATTTTCAGCACTGATTTCCGCAATATTTGCAAGCCGCCGATAAATCGGCTCTTTTTCTGCCAATCCGCGCAAAATATTTCCGGAAAATCCGCGTGGATTACACACCCAAAATGAGTCCGGACTAGGTTTCAACAATATTTTAAGAAAATTATACGCCTAGGTATTAACTGACATTTCATTAAATTATATGTCATTTTCATGTTTAGTGTTCGTAGCATGAAAAAAAAAGAAAAAACATTGGAAGCTCGCCAAGATACAAGCGGGCCCTCTTCGAGGGTTGCGGATAAGTGAATATTTCTAGTACGTACGGAGGAAGAAAAGACAATGAGCAAAAAATTGGTGTATCTGTTGTTGTTTTGAGAAGGACGGTACCATATTACACAATGGTAGTTTAGAAGAAAATATTTTATAGCGACGATCAGGCAACCCACAAAATGAGTCGTCATTTCAAGATAGGCTTGGCCTGCACTGAATCGGGTCTCTAGACCCCTTTACCGCACGTAGAGCGGAAAAGTTTGCAAATATCTGAGTGACAGAGGGATTTTTTCTTAGTGTGTCATGTCGCATTTATATTTTTTCGGCACGGAGAGAGGCTGGATCCGCCATGGGCTAACCCTAAAAGCTGAATAGCGGAGGTGTGAAAATATACATTTTTTGGTCTTGTGCTTGTTTTGTGACCCTTTTTGCGGTCTGTGCGGTCCGTGCCGCAGTGTGAAAAACCTACCCTTCCCGACCCGCGTTTCTCTGCTCGCGGATGACACAGGTTTATGCAGAGTGGCCCCTCCCCCCGGGATTTCGGTATTTTCACGTATTTCACTTATACAGAACCTATGTGAAAATCAGAAAACAATCGGCCCCAGTTTGTTATCTTTGGGGCACTTTAGTATCGTTGCATCACATTTTTCCCCCATAGAGTCTTTGCATGGTACATAATGTATAACAATTTTGAGTCAAAAATGTACTATTTGAAAGTCTTTTTTCTCAAAAACAAATTACGGTAGCCCTATTTTTTATTCAGATTTGTTATCTGCCACAATAAATGTCTATATATCAAATTTTAAAAAGAAATTTCTTCAGCCATTTAAATCCCTCGATCCAACTCCTTAAATCCTGTGAATTTCATTTTCATGGAGATTTGGTTATTTATACCTTTGTATAACTTGTGCAAATCCCATGACAATCAGCCCATGCAAGCTAGAGATAAGATGGATTATTAACGGGCTATCCGTTTTTCACTATGCTCCCTGGTGATTTAACGCAGTATAATATCATTGCTCAATCTCTGCTGTGTGAGTGATTCCAACACTTGAATGGAGTGTCTGTATCAAGCATCCATTAAATATTAACAACAAAATGCATGTTATTTAGTTTTTCTAGCTTCTGTAAATAAGCTGACTCCTTTTTGTTTGAATATCATATTCACAATTCTTGTTGCAAGAAAAGAGAGGTTGACGTCGTTAATCTGTTTACCTGACATCTGTTTACCTGGATCCAATTGTGTACTGACTCAACAAATATGCATTATTTCTTGACTTTTCGCATCTTTTTGAAGGTTGTAATAAATAACACAATTGGGAATCCATTGCATTTCATTTTCATTTAGAGAGATCACCAGTGGCTGATCCAGGATTTGAAAAATGTCAAAATTTAACCGGGGGGGCGGGGGCTGAAAGGCTGGAATGGTCCAAATAGCTTCAACATGATGGCTGAATTTTGCAAGAATTTTGCAGAATTACCAGGGGCACGCGCTCCCCCTCCGCCCCCTCCTGGATCCGCGCTGATCACACCCTGTCATGAAACACTATCCTTTACAGATTGTTTTGCGTCCAATTTTGTCAAATCCATCCAATTTTGTCAAGATTGAGCATTTTGAAAATTTGGCTCTCTGTACAATGACCTATCAAAAGGTCAATGACCTTCACTATTTTCATTCACTCCATATCTCGGGCAATAAAAATAGCCACCGATATTCCTTGTAATGGAAGCTAATCCATTTGAGATACCTTTCCACTAAATCGAACCACTTATATGACTGATCTCTTTAGATCCCCGAATGGCGGCCAACGACCCTTGGCCAATATATTGATTTTGATAACATCAAATTTCTTATAAGAAGATGTCATAGAGATCATAAATTTTGCGTCCAAGTATACGCACTATTTTTAAAACTTAGTGTGAACCCTGGGATCACTATCCTATATACAAGCTTCCAATTATTTCTTGCATCCTTCAGCATTGATTAAGCATTACTTTTATATCTGCATAAGAGATATGCACGAATATGCACGTTTATATACCCATAAAAGATCCGTAATCTGATTGGTAAAAGTGGAGGCATAAATTTAACTAGGTTCAAGGGTTAGTTAGTTAACCAAGTTTAAATCGGTTTGTCCCGCTAACGGGGGGTGGAGGATACACCTCACACTCAGCGATTAGCTGTGTGAGGATTTATGGAGCAACGATAAATGACCGGATGCCCTTCCTGACGTCAAGCCCACAGTTTTCGGCGTGGGCCTAGCCTTTGGGCAAAACATGCACAACCATGCAAGGCAGCATGGGCTGGAGGGCCGCCAATGTTAGCTCTCCAGAGCTGATTTGCCCTTGAGGTTTAGATCTTCTTTTTCATTCTACCAGGGTGGAACAGCTACCCTCTCATAAGCTCAGAAACCAATGGGGGTGCGGTTAGCTGCCGGATCAAACTCGGCCTGGGACAGGTAGTACTCTTTACCAGGATACCAGTAGCAGGCCCCTCATAGGAATCCTGACCTGATTTTTTTGGCATTGAACAAAAATGACTATGCTCTGGGAAGAGCGGCATATGCATTAAAACTATGACAGGGACACCTCTTCCCAGCGTTAAGGACTGTCGTGCGAACTATTCATCCGTATTATGAAGGTACATATTGATGAGAGCAGATCATGATTTTGTTACGGTTCTGTGCTGTCATGGCTGTGTAGTGTAAGTCTGATACAAACCAGAGCAAAGGAATGGCTGAATCGCCCATCAGTTTCATGCTTGAGCTTGTAGATGATATCTGACTGAAAGGATCGGAGATGCATCTCTAGCCTAATACAAACAGCAGGTAAGGTAAAATACACGGTGAAGATATTCGAGGAGTATAATGACGGCCATCTGCAGGCGTTGTTTTGTTTTTGGTAAAAGTTGCCAAATTCGGAATGCAAGGAAAATTGTAAGCATCTCATGATCTGCCCACAAAATAAAAGGCAAGAAGTAGATTACGGTGATCCGTTTGGACTCCAACATCACTTCCTTAACACAAGAAAGGTCGATTGCTAATTATTACAAGTTTTGGACGGGCAAAGTTACACAAAAGTGTTAAACCAAGCATGAACGCCTGATATATGCCTGTGTTAGCATCCTGGCTTAGAATGTTCTTTTAACCAATCAGATGACAAAATTCTATATATTCGGTATATAAACCAAATATTACTGCTTTTTATTCGGAGCATGGTTGAAACTCTAGGCCCTCGGTGATCTTGAAACCATACTATGCCCTCGGCTTACGCATCGGGGGATAGTATGGTTGCGAGATCACATTGGGTCTTTAGTTTCAACCATGCCCCCTCATAGCAGTCAATATTTGTATACTAGGTTAGGACTCGTACTCATTGGTGTTAAAGCCACAGAGGTCACAGCCCGGGTTCTTCCAAAGGGTGGATGTTGAAAGAATAAACTTTGGCATGTGTTTCTTATGTTTTTAAAACACCATTAAAATAATCATGTAAAAATATGTGATGCAATCTGGGGAAAAACCCGCCAGGTTGCAAGAATTATTTTTGAGTTTTGACTATCATTTGCAAGAGTTTGAAATATAAAGCTTCCATTAACTTTTTACTTCTGTCTTCTATGATACACAATTATGCCTTATAACAATATTTTGAAAAAAAATAAAGTACAACAGAACAGATTTTAAGGTATTTTCTTGATTTTTTCAAAACTGTCCTGCGCGGGTGGCGGGATTTTCCTAGATTCACATCAACATCTTATATTTGATATATATTTTGAAACATCTTGAGGGTTGCACTATTTTCCAAATGTGCCGGTGTCTCTTGAAGAACGTACAGGCCCATGTCATCACTCAATAAAAGTCCCACATTAAAGGTCCCAGGAAGTCAAATAGGAATTGGGTGGTTTGTGTCAAGGCTACAAGGAGGGACCAGAAAGCATTCAATATGGGTTGGTTGATGCATTCATTTTGGGGTGGTATCATTGATTTTTCAGAGAGTAATAGAAACATTCCAGGTGACTGGTGTGTGAATATATTCATGACAATGACTGAAAATCATTAGTTTCGCTAATGATGCCTGGTAGTGATTCTCTTTCTGGGCCCTGTCATTGGAAAGGGAAGGTCCCATGAATATTTGGAGTAGGTTTTTCATCTCATTTCCGGGGACCTATAAGCTTAACTTCCCCAACCCCCATCAATCAATGTTGGGGGAATTGGCAGGAATGGTGATGGACAATAACCAATCAACAATAGTTGGGGCGATGAGGAACAGTTTTTCCGAATACTCTTCAAAGTATTCCAACAATTTCCACAGATTTGCAGCTTTATCAGGTATCAATTTCTCTCTTTCTAAGATGTGAGACTTGTCAATTCTATTTCAACAACTCACAGTATCTCCTTGTACAGGAGCATACCGTTGTTGATTCGTTAACAACCCACAGTTGATTATGAAAATTAGAGTGTCACACCCGGTTGCAGTGTTCACGGAAATGCGTTTATGCGGTACGCTTAAGTCGACGCACTGTTCGTCAAGTTTAGAAAACTCGGCGTACGCCGCAAGAGTGCAAAACTTGCAAATGCCAACAAACAAACCAAAAAACATATATCGTTTTGCTTGAGATTTACTAAATATTACTTGGAAAAAGATTTCTGTCGAACTGGGAAACATTTTAGTGTTATAAGTGGGGAGAATAATTATGTTCCTCCATATATGATACTAATAAGTTTTTCTAAAGGATTTTTTGTCCCCGCCGAACAAATTCGGAATGGGACTATAAAATGGGGATCAGGTCCGGTGTCTGGTGTCCGTAGGTCTGTGAGAAAAAGGTTAACCTGGAATTCACAATGTTAACATGGAATGTCCGTGTGATTAAAATGTTACCGTATGCTGTATCTTGAAACACTTATCGGGGCCACAAAAAAATTCTTCGCTTATGGAAGTGCATCTTGATGCACGTTTCTGCGATTTGAACGTGTGTGATATAGACGGTTTAGGTATGCAAATGAGCTAATTAAATATGCATAAGTAATGTATCACTGAAACAGTAAGTGGATAGGCAAAAAATTCCTTCGCTACATGAGACTATTATTCCTTCGCTTCTTGAAAGTGATTATGGCATGCATCGTTCTGCGATTGTATAGGCGTTTAGGTATGCAAATGAGCTAATTAAATATGCATATTTAATGGATCACTTGAAAACGGTTAATCAGATATGCAAATTCTTTTGCCACATGAAGTACATTTTGGCCTGCAATGTTTCACACTGTGAATTGTGAAAGTGCATGATATATAGGGGCTTAGTTATGCAAATGAGCTAATTAAATATGCGCAATAATGTTTCGCGGAATGCATTGAAATGTGTTGAAACGGCGGTACATCAGATGTGCAAATTCCTTCGCTACATGAAAGGTTAATGCCATACATCTTTTGTGTTGAACATGAATGTTGCGGTTTTAGTTATGCGGCTTTTGGTAGGCAAAAATGAGCTAATTAAATATGCGCAATTAATGTTCGCTGAAAGGTACATCGGATGTGCAACATCCTTCGCTACATGAAAGGTTAATGCCATACATCTTTTGATGTGGAACATGATATGTGTGGTTAGTTATGCAAATGTCATACATCTTTTCATGAAAGACTATTCTGATATAGATTTTTTTATAGAGTTTTTGTGAGTTATTCTTAGTTTTAGTTATTCTTAAGTTATTTTTTGGCCCGACTTATGGGTGGAGTTCATCGATTATGTTTTGCTAGAGTTATTTTTTGGTGAGAGTTAGGGATGGAGTTCTTTAATTATCAAAATTTTTAATTACCGTGCGGTTAAGTTGTCACTTCCAAATGCTCGCAAATCGGCGGGGACATATTTACCGATACGCGTAAATACGAGTTCGCCTGTTGTGTGTTGGATGAAAAGATTCAAACATGTTACAAGAGTGGTTCATCACAAATCAACAGCTATGTTTCCAATGAGTCCGCGTTATTTTTATCCCACTCGGGCGGCTTTTTGCCGCCCTCGCGGGGGATAAAAAAAATATGCGGACGCATGGATGCATCATTGTGATTTGTGATGAACCATGTGATGTAACATGTTTGAATCCCCAAATGTTGCTATGTGGCCTTCAGCATCCTGCCAAGCAATTATTGTATCCATTCAATTTAGACCTATTTAGTGCCCTTCCCCTAATATGAACCCATAAGAAGTTACAAGTGTCTACAGGTAAGTGCCCCTTTGGAATACACACTCTGCAACTAAATTTGGTCCAAAACTGAAATAAATTTGCCATGATGATCAGGATTATGATGTCTGGCCTTCAAAAAACAACATTTAATGTTATGAGATAAAATTCCCACAGTTGACTTTCATTTCTATTTCATAAGTGCCCCCAAAGAAACGGCTGTCTTATGCGTCAGTTCCTAGTTTAGCGCGCAGACGTCTGCAGATGAGATGCTAGTCTTCGAACACGCTTTTTATGCAGCGTGTATGTTCATACATCCGGAGCGCAAAGCATGTTCAAAGACTAACGGCAGACATAGTCTGACCCACCTTAGCTTTGCGGGTTAAATCAGGTCGGAATACTGGTACAAAACAACTACTAATTTTAATTGAGTAAGAGAAAAAATTAGTGTTATATGATATGAGTTTTGGTGTGCAAGTTAGAATACATATTATTTCTTTACGTTGTACAACCATTAACCCATTAACCTCTTCTATCTCTGCCTCTATTGCAAGAGATCTCGTAAATCTCATCATCGCTATAGCTACAGTGATTCTAACCTTGATGAGGGGGAGGTAGGTCATGCTCTTCAATTAACTCATATACAGTGCACAGCTGTTTGAAAGTCTCAAAACACATCACTGGCGACACACTTTTAACAACTAATTAGGATTATTTATTCCACTAACTATATCCTGTGTAAATTTGATGAAATTTCATTGCAGGCAAATGTGTTTTTTCTTAAAAATCTTTCTATGGGAAATAGACATTATAGATTGTGCTATAACATACAAATCATGACCTTTGTAGGCCTATATGGCTAGAATCACACAATGGCTTTTTATGATTTTTGCCAAGGTAATAGATCTTGCATGTCCCAACTTGTACCAGTTGTCAAAATTATGTCACCATTGCTTAAAATAGCTCTAAAAATAAAAAAAAATGCATGGGGTCAAACAGCTGTGAGTGTGTCTCAAAAGTTGCTCACCTTTTTAAGATATGAAGCAAGTAAAAGGTGGCGTGACATTTTGAGATGTCATGTTCTCATAACCATCTTACAAGCAAGTAAGAATCACATTAAAGCAATAACAGCACATTCTTGAAGAGCGCCCCCAATTTTAAAAAATTGATATTTTTGCACGTTATTTTAATAATTGTCTAGGAAACCATACCTACGAACGAGAATGCTCAAAAATGCGTATTTATCATAAAATTAAGTGATTTTGTAATTAGAATTGGGATCCTAGATTATACTATAAACGGCAGAGCTGGAAATGCTAAGTTTATGTCCGTCCATGATGAAATAGTGCCACCTCAAGAAAATGACCTCTAACTTGTCTTGCCTGAACCAATAAAACAACTAATGGATGAGCGTAGATACGTATGTGGCGCTATTTCCCGGCTATTTCATATAAGAAGGCCATTTCCAGCAGCCGTTGAATTATTATCGGAGATCTCCGATATTAATTATTCTTATTACAAAATTCCTTCGTTTGCGACACAGAGACATTTTCGAGCTTAACCATTCACAGGTATAGTTTACTAGCCAATTACCAATGTAACCGTGTAAAAATCTCAAAATTTTTGAAAAATTGGGGCGCTCTTCAAAAAAATGTGCTATTATTGCTTTAAAATATTAAAGGTTGACTCAGAGATTTCCAAAGTATAGTGCCTCAATTTTCTAACAAATCATATTTTTGCATGCACACAATGTTTGTCCACATACTAATCACTGTGTGGAATATCTAAGCTCAAATCGATGTCCTTCATATAGAAATCACACCTTAGTAATAAAATTCCGGATCCAGGAATTTTGTTATACAAAGTATCCTATACATGTATATGGTACTGTTATACTACACATAAATGTTTTTAAACATTAAAATACATAAAAACGAGAAATCTGTTCATCTCAAACTATGGAATTGAGCATCTTAGGTTGACTTTCTTTAGTTGACAATTTTTAATTAAAGGTGCAACAAGAGATTTCAAATGACAGGTGTCCTGAAAAAATGTGAAAGTTCTGATTTTGGCACTGGTGTAAAACTTTCTATCAAAAATATCCCCTTCTGAAAGGATTAAGCTGACAACTGTTTCTTTGTTACAAAAATTGTGAAATTTCTAATTTCGTATAGGAGCAAATATGAAATTCAGCCTATGTTTTCTATTGAATACAAGCATATACAAATTGCCTTTTTCATTTTAAGTTATTTCTGTAACCAAATAAAAGGTAGGGGATCTTTTGAGCATCAAATCTATATGAAATAACTACATATCACAGAAAATATGGATGACTTGAAATCTCTCATTGCACCTTTAATGCACACATGCACAAAAATTGTATTTCAAAATCTCCGAGTCAGCCTTTAAGTTAAATGCAATCTCAGTTTTCGTATGAGAGCTGCTTTAGACAAGTTTCAAGACCACGGTTTGACTGTCTCAAGCCTGAAAAAAATATATTTAGGGGTTGTTGTAAAAGTCTTTTAACGATAGAAAATGTTCATTTCTAGGGTAAAAACCTTTGTATTTGAGTTTTTTTGTATCAAAAAAAACCCTGTATGCTGTTGTTTTCAGAAACAAAAGACTGAGTTTCATCCATTTTAAGACCCAAAATGGAAGCGTTTAGCTGACAAAAATTTCACAACTTAACGGATATTGCCACCTGCTAAAAATAAATTGAAACCATATTAGTTAAAGCATTAAATTATGTATTGTTGCAGAATGCATTACTTAAAATAAAAAAAAAGTTTTTGACTCATAACAATGGCATAATTTGATTGTATAAAGCTCAAAGCTGACTTTACTTGACACAAAACTACTATATAAATGGCAGTAATCTCCAAAGAATGGATTAAGGCAGATAGATGGGGAGAGTTAAACTATAAGAAATATGAATGATTTGATTGCATTTCACATGAGTGTATAGAGATGCTCAAGATTTCTTTAGTGATTTAAAGAAAATGTGAAGGAAGTAAATATAATTAAAGAGCTTTGTGTCGAACATTTAAGACTTGACCACATTTGCATATGGGAGCTTTTCTTTTGTGATTTTATCTCCTACCATACAACCCAATTAACAATTAACCCTATACGTTTGTCCGTCTTCTAAACACAAATGATAGCGTTACGCCTTGAAACGATTGCGAGTCAAGTGAAATAAACGTTTATTCTTACAGCGGTACTAACATTGGTGAAGTCGAGGTATGTAAAAAAGAAAGTCCACTCATTTAATATCACTGAATAAGTGGGACAGGAAGTGTGGGTGGTGGATGTGAGGTGGCTGTGACAGCCAGAGTAGTTATTGGGTGGGTGAAGTTTAGAGATAGGTGGGAGTTGGTACTTGGAAGAAGATTTCCTTTGAAGATGGAAAGGGATGGTGTACAAGAGTTGTGTGAGGATCAGTTGATGCTGTATGGAGTGAGACATGTGCACTGAGTGAAAATGAAATTGGGGGTATTTTGAGAAGGGAGAGAGAGCAATGGTGAGAGCAAAATGTGTGGTTTGGAAATTGATGGATAGAAAGAAGACTGAGGTTTGAGGCAATGTTGGGTTGGAAGAGGCGGGTGCTGACCGACTGGCGAGGGTGAATGGTGTAAGATGTATGGGCACGTGCTGAGGAGAGGATGAGGAGCATGTTTTTAAAAAGGGCTTTGGAGTTCGAGGTGAGTGTGGTTTGAGGAATAGGGGCTGACCAAAGAGGACAGATAGAGGAACAAGTGAAGGAGGAGAGTAGGAGGGTGGGTTTTTGTTGAGGATGGGGATGCATGAATCGGGTGTGAAGTGGAAGGAGGGCGTAAGGGCGATTGCTACGAGGTGTGCGGTTAAATCCGGCACACCCCGTTAACGGAACAAAACCGGATTTAAAACTTTGGTTTACTACTAAGTGGGGGAGCTTGGTTAGGGTAATGTCAGTCCAAGGATGGCTCAGACTTATAAATGTGCTGTTCATATTTCTATTGGGTTTGAATTAGAGTAGTAGATTCAGTCTTTAGCGGACATTAACAAGATTATAGACAAATTAAATTGCTGAAAATTGATTATGTTGAGGATACACTGGGAGCAGAAAGAATTCGCAGCCGTAGCTATAGTCAGTGGCTGGGCAGGTTATGGTTAAACCGTGGGTTGGTATTCAGTAACCCTAGCTTTCAACACTATAGGATAATGCACTGAATGTTAGAAATTTTCGCTCAGCGCAAAGCAGGTAGCCCCTATTGTTAAACTAAGACATTTTTTTTTTTTTTTAAGAGGCATGTCACTGGCAAGCTTCACCCGTATGTCGTATTGATATAGACACAGTGGGCAAGGTAAACAATACCTTTATTCGTCTGTCTCTTGTATCTATTTGATTGTGTAATTTTATTGTTATAGGTAACCATGGCTACTCTCTGATTGGTTTTCCTTTTGCAGAAGAAGACAGTGAGGCGGGGTGCAACCAGGAATAGAGTCAGACGCCAAACGGAATATTTCACAATGCAAGACTTTGCCGGGGAAGCAGTACCGATGATAGCGTCACATTTGTTTCAGGACAGAAAGTACAGGTGAGACCTGTGGATTTTGTCCCCGCCGAACGAAGTTCGGGAGGGGACTATTAAAATGGGCTCCGTCCTATGTCCGTAGTATGGTCCGTATGTCCGTTGATGCCGAGTTTGTATGTAGTGTATGTCCGTGATAAAACATGTTAACCCGTGGAACATTTGGGCATATATCCTTTTTCGGGATAAGCTAGAGTAGCCAAACTTGGGTATGATGTATAATGTTGGGAAACCCCCCCCCTACTAACCATGTAATTCATTACCCCCAGGGTCCTCCCTTGGGTCTGTTGGGGGGGTCGGTGGGGGATAAGGTCAAGGGAAAAAGGTCCA
>JAMKCH010030711.1:0-31012 GCA_023653785.1 Ophioderma brevispina | reverse complement strand
TAAAAGGATGAAAACCATCTCTGACCTCACACAGCAGTACACACAGGTCAAATTTAAAACTGGTTACATGTGTGTGTGTTGTGTGTGGTGGTGCATGTGTTTGTGTTTGTGCGTGCGTGTGTCCTTGTGTGTGTGTATTCCGTACACTGCCGGCCTACTTTTTTTTACTAGCGGGTAAACATGCGGCTTACCCGGTTTCGGGGAGAAAATTTTAGTAGCGAAATTACTAACTTTTCGAGAATCGCTAAAATGGCAAAATTTATACGGGAAGTTGCAATCATTTCGAATATGTTATAAACACGTCCTTGCGAACAAACTGTGCACTTCTCATTTCTGAACGCAAGGTAACTCGAGATACAGCCCAAGATAAACGTGAATTTTCTGCTTACAAAGTCTATGGGAGGCGTAATAATAGTGGTGTGCACCCGGATAGGGGGGTGGGATAGCACTGAATATAATAGTTCCCGTCAAAAAATTGTGGGATACTAAGTACCCCTTTTAAAAATTTGCGCCGCATGTTTGAGGCGTATCTTTTGGACTTAGAAAGTAAAATGGTTGTCATGAAGCTCTGAATATTCTGCTTGTGATATCATATGTTAAGCGGCAAATTCGGTTATGTTTACAAACAAAATCATAGGGAACTACATCTTTTTTTCAGAGGGGACTCCAGGGGCCGTATAAAGTGTCCCACAATGGCAATGTGTCGTGTAACATATGCTGTGGGCCAAAAATCGTAAACGCACAGGTTCGGACAAATCAGTTTTGTTTCGTCATTAATTTTCCATGTATAGCTTGGGTTATAATTTGCTCTTTTTAAAAAAGTACAATAATGCATACATTATTCAATAAAAAAGGAATGTGATTGGTGTTGACATTGTTGCTGAGGATGTGTTCTGAAATCCCACCCATGTTGTTGAGACCGTACAGAATTTCACATCTGTCATCGACTGCTGCTTGATTGCTTGCTTGCTTCTTACCATGATGGGCTATGCAATCATTTTCATTCTTGTTAGAGTAGAAGTACTACTTTCCCACCTTAAGCTTCATTACAACCTCGTGTTCAGACTATTTGAGGACTACACAAGAAGCCTGAGTAAACTTTCGTAGGTATAACAAACGCCATGGCATGTGCAGAATTCGGCTATATCGCCATTCACTGCACTACAGCACATTTCCCTTGCACAGACATAACGTCAATGGCAATGAATTCAGACACCTATTTCGCACGCGCGCATGTAGGTGCAGGCTTTGGGGGGCATGTGCGTAAGCCAGCGTTTAGGTCAACGCTTCGGTCACTAATTGCTGCGACCACCAATTCGTGCGCAGGAGGGGCAGGACACGATCTGCTCGATTTGGCATTTGTGATTTCCAAAAGGTAATTAGGGAATTCTTAAGTGCATTTTCTATGGCCGTCTCGTGCAGGTGACATTATAAAAAATCTCCTCTCAAACCTTCGTTCCAAAATCTTAGTAATATCATAATAATTTTGGAAACAATTGACTTCAAAATCCGTCCGAGGTTAGTGGATTATAACCCATTGCAAAACAGTGTAATTTCCAAATAATTGCCATTTAGATTTCAATCTTGTGACGCAGCTTTAGCCTTTAATAAAGTCTTTGTCCAATTTGTGTAGAAAGCGCCTCATACTTAGGTCTTTCTATCTCACCATTACACTTTAGTGCCTTAAGCGTTCTCACTCCTGTTGGTTCCTATGGGGGGGGGGCTTGACCCTTTACACTTACCCCAACCTAACACTTACTCTTAACCATGATCCTATCTCTTAATCTATATTTGACTCTTAACATTCAACGTAAATCTTACTTTTTACTAAGCCCAACTCTTAATCTAACTCTTACGCTAACAACTCTCAACCTAACTTTATTTAACGCTTACTCTTACCCTAACCTTACCATTTATCCTACTCTTATTTTAACCTAACTAAGTCCTACTTTAAACCCTAAACCTAAATGGTATTCTAACTCTTACTCTAAAACCTAAACTAACTCTTACTCTTGTGCCTCTGCAAGCCTAACGCTTAATCTAACTCTTTGGCCCCTAACCTAACTCTTATTCTAACTCTTACCCCTAACCTAACGTCTAATCTAACCTCTACACCTAAACCTAACTCTTAATCCTACCTCTTGCCCCTAAACCAACTCTTATCGAACTCTTCACCTCAATTCTTTTCTTAACCTTTCTCTTAATCTAACTCTTTTCTTAACCCTAGCCTATTTTTATCTAACTCTTATTATTGACCCTAAACCTAATTCTTACCAACCCTCACCCTAGCTTGTAACAATACTCTTACCTTATCCTTAAACCTAAACCTAACTCTTAATCTACTCTTACACTTAAACCAACTCTTAATCTAACTCGTGCCCCTACAACCTACTCTTACTAAACTCTTACCCCTAAACCTAGCTCTTATCCTAACTCTTGCACCTAATCTAACTCTTACCCCTAAACTAGCTCTTAATCTACCTCTTGCACCTAACCTAACTCTTAAATCTACTCTTACCCTAAACCTCAAACTACTATCTAACTCTTCCCCTAAACCTAACTCTTAATCTAACTCTTGCCCCAAAACCTAACTCCTTAATCTACTCTTACCCCTAAACCTACCTTAATCTGACTCTTGTACCTAAACCCTAACTCTTAATCTACTCTTGTCCAAGCCTAAACCTACTCTTAATCTAACTCTTGCCCCTAAACCTCGCTCTTAATCTAACTCGTGCCCCAAACCTAACTCTTAATCTAACTCTACACCTAACCTAACATTTAATCTAACTCTTGCCCTTGAACATGGCAGAGGAAGGGAGCAGCGTAGAAAGGGGAATTCCGGGAAGTTCTATGTAGGAAGAAGGCTGGTTAATGTTAGGTGGGAGTGGATGTAAACCCAACTCTATATCTAACTCTCATCCAATTCTTTACCTTAACTCCTTACATCTAACTCTTATTCTTACCCTAGACCTATTTTATCTAACTCTTATATATGACAGTAGACCTAATTCTTACTCAACCCTAAACCTAGCTTGTAACACTAACTCTTGACACCTAAACCTAATCTTATCTAACTCTTACACCTAACCTAACTCTTAATCCTAACTCTTGCACCTAAACCTCACTCTAAACCTAACTCGTTCAATCCAATACCTAACTCTTAACGCTAAACCTAACTCTTACACCTAAAACCTAACTCTAATCTAACTCTCATCATACCTATTCTTAATCTCTTTTCTTAACCTTACTCTTACCCTTAAACCTAACCATAACTCTTAACGAACTCGTTACACCCTAACTAACTCTTATCTACTCTTACACTTACACCTAACTCTCTTAATTTAACTCTTCCACCTATAACTACTCTCAATCTAACTCTTGCTTATCACTAAACCCTACTCTTAATTCAACATCTTACCTATAACCCCTTAACTCTTATTCTTTAATATTATAAGTGGTATATGGACCAAGATCTTTTTTTTCGCAAACACAATGGCAAATATTTGCGTATAGCGCATGCGGCGCGGGAGTATGTGTGCATGTGTGATGTGGTGTGTTGTGTGTCCTTAACTACACCTTAATTGCTGACTGGTGACCGAAGGACCTTACTCTTATCTTCACTCTTAGCCTTACCCTTAACCTCTTATTCTTTAATATCTACATTTATATGTGACCAAGTCTGTTTTTTTCAAACACACTGGCAAATAGTTGCGTATGCGAGTGCGCGCGGGTATTGTGTGTGTGTGTAGATGTGTGTGCTTACCTACACTTAATTGCGGGACCGGTGATCATACACCCACCAATTATTGTGTCCGTCACTTTTATTGTGGTACCGGCACCCGGTACCACAATAACGTTGGCACTTCTTTAACGTCAAATGCGGTTTATATTCATTCTTAGCTGTTTTTCAACAAAATATTCGGGTCCCACAAATAAGGTGTGGTTTTCGGTCTCTTGTGTTTTACTATCCAAAACACAACACACACTTTTTTTCAAGCCCTGCAAAGCGCTCTTTTTCATTATCAGCGCCCTCTCACATGCTCCTTCAATTATGGTTCTGCTCTATCTAGTAAGTCATTGCAATTTACAGCCATCTTTCACATATATATTTCATTTGAGAGTGGGATCCATAACCCTTCTCTACCGGGTGGGAGGTGGTACCTAAATTACTCAGAGTACGTCATAAGGTTGGCATTTCAGCAAACTGTCAATTTTCCATAGCACACAGTGTAGAATAGTGTAATTTTCTTCTTTTTTTCATCAAGAAGGAAAAAGTTACGAATGTCCGAATTTCCCGCGGTCTTAGTCCCGGCAAATGAAGGGCTTGTAATAATAACAAAAAAACATAAGAACACTTAATTACCAGAAGTCAGAACATGTGCTCGGCATCTTTAAAATAATCCTCTGTGTGAGCACACTCTATTTCATCAAATACAACCTACTTACCAACGCACCTAATAACAAGATTCCTATCCCTCACACACCAATCTAGGACCGTAACCTAAATCCATGTGTGTGCGTGCGCGCATATTTGTGTTCTTTAGCCTAACAAGTGAACGGCTGAGTAAAACAGGGGACTAAGCATAGACTAAGCACAGTGCAATCTCAAAAACGTTCATACACCCATTTATATTTTTTTTTTCAATGCGGTACCACAATCAATGTAGCCACCATGTTGATGTAAAACTGGTTCACTACCGGTACCTAAATTATGTGTAGGTGAGTATGTGTGTGTGTGTGTGTTCGTGCATGTGTGCCTTTTCATTAAACTATAGTGATCCACAGTAATTCTGAAACAAAATCTGGTATGCATTCATCTGAATTCAGAGGTATGCGATAAGCTCTTGTCAAGCATGTTGCAATGGATACAAGTGCATCATTGGCAAAATAGAGAAATCGTCTGTGCATGCTGGTAATTTCCATACATGTCCCTTACCCAGAATTATGAGCAACTAATCTATGTTATAACCTTCAGTCTGCTAATTATTTAACTGACCTTCCCAGAAATAATTTTAACTAATTCAATTAAAATTACATGATCCTATTCCCTCCTACAGAGACTACTTGTTTGCAGTGACCAATACAAAGGTCTGGATGGAGGTAATTGCATGTCCTGTTATTATGGTTTGCGACTGGTGTTGCAGATTGTCCCAGTGGCGACGATGAATCAGGATGTCCACCCCTATCTGGTCATTTGTGTCAATCTGCCAAAGGGCACATATGGATTATTTTGGTAGTGTGTGTTGTGGTGTGTGTGTGCCTGTCTGTCTTGTGGGTGTCTGTGTGTGCGTGCCTGTGTGTGCATGCTGTGTGTGTGTGTCTGTGTCTGTGTAATTGTCGAGGGGGGGGGGGGGTGGGGGGGGGGGGGGGGGGGAAGGGGGGGGTGTGGGTGGGGTTGTGTTTTTGGGGGGGGGAGGGGGGTGGTTTGTGTTTTTTTTGTCCCCTTTTAACCCTAACATCATTGCTTACTTTTTCCATTACGTTCCCCTTCCTGTCCCGTGCTTTACTGGTCCTTGGTTCTTGCTCCACCCGTTAGCCCTTCTTCAACAGTCGGTCCAAAGGTCGCTACTTAGAGGTCATTAGAAGACATGGCCCCAAGTGGTCAGATTTATCAAATTGGCTTTGTGTTGATCAATTTACATTACACTTGGATACCAGAGTCCTTGGGTAGTGCCTACGTATGGGTAACCTTGTGTGACCTTTGTTCCCCATTCTCAAACGTTGAGGGCAGATAAACATGCGTTCAGTGAATTCTGTAGTTTGGGGTTAACCTCTTTGTAGTAATGACACAATCTAGATCAAGAGTGCAATCAAAAATTTAACCCTGGAGTACTAACCGGACATTGGTCACAAATTAAACTTACATGATTTTAGCCAATCAATAATGTGGAAAGAATGGTGGTAGGGCTGAAGCATTCTAAACTAATATTTGGAAGCTGCATTTCACTGTTTATTTGAAATTCTTATTGATTAATTAGACAATCAGCATAATGCCTGAAAGGAAAGTATACCAGTGTGTTGTGAAAATGTAGTTCAAAAATTGGTCACCTCTCATACCTTACGCCTTGAAAAAAAAAATGTGCATGAAATTGATCAACTCATTCTATCTATATTTTAGCGACTTGTAGGACGGGCTGAATTCCAGTGTGCTGAAGGCATTGCATCTCACCTGGATTGGGTTTGTTGATGGATTTCAGGACGTGCAGATGGTTTTGTGAGATGGACTGTCCCCAGGTAAGCTTTTTATTCTTAGATATCCAAAAACATTGTCAGACATGTAGTTTTTTTTAGAAAGTTTTACCATCGCAAGATTGGGCATGATGTTTTGCAGATTTCCGAAATGGCTTCCAAATAGCGTGGGCTATAGCAGGTTCGTAGTTGCTATGACACGTGTGACATATCTAGCCCGTAGTATTTGCACGTTGTATATATTTTAATTATAGGAACTGTTCAACCTCGGTAGGCGTGAAAACAGCGTTCCCCTTCTTGTTCGTTTGTATTATTTTGGTATCGGTGAAATAAGCGTGTTCGTAGCCCATTTTAAATAATTAACCGGGAAAAGTCCAGAGCCTTGATGTAAGCGAGATGAACCTTCTGCCTACCACACCCGTGCAGCAAAGGACTTGCTTACTTTCAAATGCAGTTTGGACCTGTGTGATTTTAAAACCGTTGTGTGAATGCCCCTTCGGGCGATGTGTAACTCACTAAGCAAATCAGAAGATGGCCAATTTTTGAGGGTTCTTGGGTCAAATATGACCATATCCCTGGGAAGTCAACTATGCAAAAATATATGTCAAAATGGTTGAATAAATAAAATGGTAAAAGGTCTGTCCAATTGCCAATGTAATTAAAAATTTAACTGCTGTTTTTTACAAGCTCTATATTTCAGGAGGCAGAGATATATGCCATTTGCTATTTATTTACCTTATTTACTTGTGATATGTGATTGATTTACCTACTTAAGCCTTTATGCACTTACATAATCAAATTTAGTAGAGTCAGTGTTTCAGATCACTTCGAACACAGCTTATTTGATGACTTTCATCATTGTTTTTTTCATTATTCATTTTTACAATCTCAACTTTTAATTATAGATACAATAATTTGTTATATTTTATCACCTGATTTCACTTTCGAAGAAAAATGAAAGTGCAAAAACCATGGTGCCCCATCGAAAATCCAAAATGGCCGCCAACTTGGCAAAAATTTGATTTTTTGACCATAACTCAATTATTTTTTTGTTCAATTTGCTTAATTTTTGTGGCAATATACCCATGTTTTGGGGTATTAGGAATCATGCTATGTCAACTTTCCACATCTCACCCATACCTTGTTGTTTTCTTGAAAATGCTGTTTTTGCTTAAATTTGAGCTCTGAGGCGTTTTTCCATAAATGCGCATCCGATTGATAATGGTGATTTAACATCAAAATGTTGAGAGAGTTTTAATTATGACCACTTCCTGAAATTGGACTTGCGTGTGTTTTGTGGTTTTTGCAACTGTATGCTATTTAATATCATAAAAATGCCTCCAATGAACCCACACGTAAGAAAAAAACTGTCATATCGAGAAAATGAAAAGTTGAGGTGAGATTAGAAATTGCATATAAGGCTTCCTTGCAGGCCTAAACCTGGGTATTAGCCACAAAATGAAGTGCTTAAACAAAAGCTTCTCAAGTTATGGCAAAAATGTGACTTTTGGCCACTTGGGCGGCCTTTTGGATTTTTTCGTTTGGGGCGCCCTGGGTTTTCGCACTTTTTAGTTTATTTCTTCGAAATTGGATAAAATCATTAAATCATCATTCTAGCCTGTGTTCGAAGTGATCTGAGACAATGACCCAAATATACCTCTCTATAGCCACCTCTAATTTTTAGTCACATTTTATCGCAATTTAAATTTCAGATTTCAATATGACCCTTGGTGTAGTGACATCGTCATCTTTACAAGTGACGGTGTTTGAGGCCAGATGCTATTGCCTACACTGTCTTACCGATCCATCTGTCATGCGTGTCGTTGATGTCTCACCCAGAATGAGTGGTGTTGATGGACTCTTTCTCATGCAGATTTCCAAAATGGCTTCCAAAATAGTGTGTGCTATAGCATGTTTGTAGTTTCTATAACAAGTGTGACATATCTAGCACAGTAGTAGTGCACAGTTGTAATATTTTAATTAGTATGGAACTTCACCTCGGTAGGTGTGAAAACAGGGTCCACCTGCTTGTTCGTTTGTATTATTATTGGTAATCGGTGAAAGTAAGCGTGTTCGTGCCCATTTTAAATAATTAACCGGGAAAAGTCCAGAGGCCTTGGATGTAGCGAGATGAACCTTCTGCCTACCAACACCCGTGCAGCAAAGGATTGCTTACTTTCCAATGCAGTTTGACAGTGTGATGTGTTAAAAACCGTGGTGTGAAGCCCCATTCGGGGCGATGTTTAAATCCAGAAGCAGAGAAGCAGAAGATGGCCAATTTTTGAGGGGTTCTTGGGTTCAAATAATGACCATATCTGGGAAGTGTGGTCAACTATCAAAAGTATATGTCAAAATGGTTGAATAAATAAAATGGTAAAAGGTCTGTCCAATTGCCAATGTAATTAAAAATTTAACTGCTGTTTTTTACAAGCTCTATATTTCAGGAGGCAGAGATATATGCCATTTGCTATTTATTTACCTTATTTACTTGTGATATGTGATTGATTTACCTACTTAAGCCTTTATGCACTTACATAATCAAATTTAGTAGAGTCAGTGTTTCAGATCACTTCGAACACAGCTTATTTGATGACTTTCATCATTGTTTTTTTCATTATTCATTTTTACAATCTCAACTTTTAATTATAGATACAATAATTTGTTATATTTTATCACCTGATTTCACTTTCGAAGAAAAATGAAAAGTGCAAAAACCATGGTGCCCCATCGAAAATCCAAAATGGCCGCCAACTTGGCAAAAATTTGATTTTTGACCATAACGCAATTATTTTTTTGTTCAATTTGCTTAATATTTGTGGCAATACCCATGTTTTGGGGTATTAGGAATCATGCTATGCAACTTTCATCTCACCATACCTTTCGTTTTCTTGAAAATGCTGTTTTTGCTTAAAATTGAGCTCTGAGGGCGTTTTCCCATAAAATGCGCATCCGATTGATAATGGTGATTTTAACATTCAAAAAGTTGAAGAGAGTTTTATTATGAACACTTCCTGAAAATTTGACTTGCGTGGTGTTTGCCTTCCATTGAAACCCACACGTAAGAAAGTTTGTTGACCCCTGTGTATTCCAATGAGAATGTTTTTGTCAAATTTTAAATTGATGCCACAGGAAAATGGTAAGAGTTACACAGCTCTAATCTTCAGAAAATGATGAATCAACAGTTCTGATGATGGCCCACCAGTTTAAAATTAAAACTTTCGATATGATATGTACTTTTTGGGAAAGCGCCCTCGCAGTCCAATTTTAGGCTAAAACTGTCATATCGAGAAAACAAAAAGTCAAGGTGAGATAGAAATTGCATATAAGTGATTCCTTGCAGGCCAAAACATGGGTATTGCCACAAAAATGAAGGTGATTAAACAAAAGCTTATCAAGTTATGGTCAAAAATGTGACTTTTGGCCAATTGGGCGGCCATTTTGGATTTTTCGTTGGGGCGCCCTGGTTTTTGCACTTTTTAGTTTATTTCTTCGAAAATGGGATAAGAATCATTAAAGTCATCATTCTAGCCTGTGTTCGAAGTGATCTGAAGCTATGACCCAAATATGACCCTCTATAGCCCACCTCTAATTTAAGTCACATTTTATCCAATTTAAATTTCAGATTTCAATATGACCCTTGGTGTAGTGACATCGTCATCTTTACAAGTGACGGTGTTTGAGGCCAGATGCTATTGCCTACACTGTCTTACCGATCCATCTGTCATGCGTGTCGTTGATGTCTCACCCAGAATGAGTGGTGTTGATGGACTCTTCTCATACACATTTCAAGGTCGCGCAAATGGGACGTGTATGCTGTTGATCTCAGTACCTGGATACAAATGGAACTGAAGTTGATGCAGGCAGTCTTTCAGCAAACACAGAGGTAATTGGTGCACAAAGACAAATGCAAGTTTTTAAGTCCTTAGTTTTGTGGCAGAATGTGCTTTTTTGGTCCCAGAAGTATAACAATGGGATTTATTCCGTGTTTTACTTTTCACGCTAGATGTATAATGCTGGGGGCTTTATTCGCATTTGGCTTTATGACTCGAGGCGTCGGTTCCTTCGATGTTTGGTAGTATAGATGAGTTGACATGTGACGTCAATCCGGGCAATGAACAAAGCACTGACCGGGAGGCAAATTTCACACTCACTCGGAGATAAGCGTGATTCACGCATAACTTTCCACGTCTCACTCTTGAAAACTACAGCGGAGTCAATATCACGCACAGGATTTTCGGATCCGGGTGACTCAAAAGGTACATTTCAAACCCAGCTAACATTGCTAAAACCCAAAGCATCGCGATCGACTTGTCACTTGGGGCCGATTCTCACTAGCTCCCGACCTGCACAAAGCACATAAAAACGCGCTTTATTGAAAAGGTTATGTTTTTAATGATCATACTTTCTAATGGGGGGGAGACCATCCACGAGACCACCTTGGTGTTAGATTATCCTTTCAAACATGAGAGGGATAATCGGCTTGGATGCTTTTGTGGTGGAGTACGGAGGCACGTGGTAATTTTCCCCACAAATGCAGTGTACATTACCGCCTATCTGATGTGCCGGTGTTTTTCCAGGTCATTCATTCCCTGGTCTCCAGGTCACTAGCATGTTCTCATTATCCAATCATTGCATTAATCCAGATCACTGCACACTTTCTCATTAGGCCAATCAACATTAGAGCCTCTAGTTGTGGTTGGAGCTGGACATAATCATGTCATCTTTCCTCTAAATACTTGGCTGTATTGTGGGGATCAATTACTAGGGAAATGAATGGGAGATTGCGCCAACTGTTAGCTTGCAATTAGGTCAATACAACCTGAGTGTGTATTTAATTTTGTAGTGGACTGGAGTGAAATGGGGCTAATCAAACTTGTATCCATTGCAAACTCACTTGGGAGGGGTCTGGTAGTGACATGGTAGTCCTACAAGAGGAACCATTACTGGTTTTACAGTATGTGCAGAGTTAGGGACACTGCACAGTTGAGCCGAACCCCAAGGTCTCTTCATGGGGGAGGGGGTGGGAGGGATGGAGGGGAGGGCTTAATTTAAAGGGCCATTCTTCCATTACCTATTAAAGGGCGGCTTTTCCTTCATTGGGGGAGGGGAGGAGGGGGAGGTTGGGAGGGGAGGCCTGAACTTTAAAGGGGCCATTCTTCGCATTTACAAAATTTTTTAAAAGGGGCCGTTCCTTCATTTAACAGTTAAAGGGCCTGTTCCTTCATTTACTATCAAATGGCCTGTGCCTTCATTTACGCATTTAAAGGGCCACTTCCTTTAAACAAAGGGTCCTTCCTCCATTTACCAATTAAAGGGCCATTCTTCCAGTTGCCATTAAAGGCCTTCTTTATTTCCATTAAAGGGCCCGCTCCATTCATTTACCATTAAGGGCCGCTCCTTCATTTTACAATTAAAAGGGCCGCTCCGTCATTTACCAATAAAGGGCAAGAACTCCTTCATTTACCACTTAAAGGGCTGCGCCTTCATTTACCATTCAAAGGGTCCGCTCCTTCACTATTACCCAATTAAAGGGCAAAACTCTTTCATTTAACATTAAAGGGCTGCCTTCCTTCATTTACACTTAAAGGGCAAGAACTTCATTTACCATTAAAGGGCTGCTCTTCCTTTACCAATTAAAGGGTCGCTCCTTCATTTACCAATTAAGGGCTGTTCCTTCAATTACCAATTAGAAGGGCCGGTCCTTCATTTGCCAATTAAAGGGCCGTTCCTTCATTTGCAATTAAAAGGGACCTTCCTTCATTTGCATTACAGGGCTTTCCTTCATTTACCAATTAAAGGGTCATTCCTTCATTTACCTTCAAGAGGTCCCTTTCTTTAAATTGACCAATTATAGGGCATTCTTTCATTTTACCACGTAGTTTATCCCTTTATTATTCACAATACAAACAACCATTTTTCCCCATCATTTACAATTAAAGGGCCATCTCCGAATTTATAGATTAAAACTTTTAAAGTTTCTATGAAGTATACTTGCAACAACGCAGTTACGCTATTTCACCGTAATATGGTTCACACCTCTTCAGACTCAACCTTTCACTCTTCAGATTTGGACATTTCACTCTTGAGAATTTACCCCAAGACCCGTGAACTCCTCTGAGAAAAAAAGCAGCGAAATTCTTGCCCACTGTATGCGGGAGCACCTGCAGGGCTTGTGCTTTAAAATTTGCGCTCAATCAGGCGTGCAAGGCTATGAATCTGTAACTGTATGGTCATATCTGTCGCACCTCTAATTGTCAGTAGACCAGGTGCTAACTTGTGTTTGTAAACTGATTGTCACCTCATCTACAGGCATTCAATGAGGACAAAATTCCATATGTACCCCTCTTCAAAATTCTAGCAAGTAACTTTTTTTAAATTTGTGGCCTCAGGGTTGTGTCGGGCTAAAATAAGAAAGGATTTTTTCTTATAATTTTAAGGGGGTAACATATGGAGCTCTTTCCCAAAGGGTGTGTGTGATGCGTGGTGTGTGTTTCGTGCGGGCGGGCATGCGTGTGCGAGCGGAGTGTGGCACGGTGAAAGCCCATGATGACCAACTCAAAGTCTCTGATCAGAGATTTGAAGGCTATCCTTAATGAGAGGTTATCATTGATGGGTGTACCTCTAACACCAATCATTATTTTTACTCGTCCCAAACAATTATATTTCAGTTGAGTGGCAATGTGTGACTATACATGCGCGACTGGGCTCACTTGTATTCCTGAATCTTATCGCGGTGATTACATAAGCACTGTTCAGATCACAGTGATGAACTTGACGATTTGTGTCTGTGAACCAATTATGAGTTCGAATGTGTCATTGGTGGTTGTGTGTCAATGGCCACTGTGCACTTGTTATGGTGACCAGATGGCTCTGATATGCAGTGGATGAAATGACTTGCACTGATGTGCTGAAGGATCTTATCAGTGTTCTAATAGCAACTGCATTCCTGAAGAATTCAGATGTGATTATTTCAATGACTGTGGTGACAACAGTCGATGAGGTTGATGGTTGTGTGTGTGACCTATCATATGAGTTTGAATGTACTGCTGGTGGATGTATTAATGGTACTTGGGTGTGTGATGTTGAATCAGATTGTATTGATGGTAGTGATGGCAGAATTTCCTGCAGATGTAACTCAAATACTCAGTAAGCTGCTATGGGCCATAACGCTTTAGAATTTGGCCACAGTTCTTAAAGCAATGTGTTTTACTGTTCCATTTCTATCTAATTGCCACTGACTTAGATTTGGTTTCTTATTCAATGTAGGCAGTATAAGGAGTGAGTATTAAAATGAATTTTTGATCAATAAGCCCAATTTGACAGTGGCATAACCAGACCTTTGCAATGGGGGGATAGAGGGGTGGCAAAAGGGGGAAGACATATTTCTGATGGGCGAATTTGGTTTCCTTCTCCACCGACACCTACAAACAGGCAGTTCATGGGGGGTGCAGGGTGGGGGAAAGTTTCTGAGCAAGAGGCTCTGCCCAATAATTTCAAAGATAGGAAGCTTAATGATAAGGTAAATTTTTACTGCTTAATTTTTTTCCTTGTATGTTTGTTTGTACTGAATGATCAAATGCCATGTGCTGATGGCCTTTTCCTGTGTCACCGAATCTGATCGTTGTGATTACATCAGTGACTTAGCCGACAACAGTGATGAAGTTGATGGATGTGTCTGTGTATCCAATTATTGCGTTCCATGTGTCCGTGGTGGTTGTGTCAATGCTCCTTGGAAGTATGATGGTGAACCAGATTGTTTTGATGGCAGTGATGAGTCAACTGTACCGAGTGTGCTGAAGGAGCTTATCAGTGTACCAATGGCAACTGCATTCTTGAAGCATTCCCAAGTGATTATTTCAGCGACTGTGGCGACAAACGTGTGATGAAGTTGATGGTTGTGTGTGGACCTACATATGAGTTTGAATGTATGCTGGTGGAGGTATCAATGGTGATTGGGTGTGTGATGGTGAATCAAGTGTACTTGCGGCAGTGATGAAGCAGTGGATTTTGTGGACTCATTACTAAAGTTCCAACGTGGAACCAGGTAAGCTCTTCAGAGCATCATTTAATTTAGTCATTTGAGACAGGTATAATCTGATTCTTTTGCATATTTCAAGGTTATATATCTGATGTGGTAATTAGCGACATTATAAAAATGTTATGGACTGTGGGAAGTTTTAATTAAATATCAAATGCATATTATGTATTTAAGTCAGGTCAGGTTTCTTTGGGGGCTGCTACTGGTATCTGGTAACCAGTACGACTGTCCAGGGCCAAGGAAATCTGATGAGGAGGGTAGCTGGTTACCAGGTAGATCTACCTACAAGGGCGTCGGCTATGGAGAGCTAATGGCGCCATCCGCAAATGAATGCCTTGCATGGATGGGTGTGGTTGCCACACCCAAATGCTAGGCCCACCACCGAATAACTGTGGATTGACGTCAGGAAGGGCATTCCGGTCCACTTCTTTTGCCTCCAATAAAGTCATCTGCGAAGCAGCGAATAGCTAGCTTGGCTGGGTAAGAACCGTTTTTATCACTACGCTTCTCGGTGATGCGTCTTATATAGTTGCGGGCTTCCCCGACTATTCGGGAGTCGGCAAAAGTTATCAGGTGGTAATGGGGTTTCTGATCGTGCCAAATGAGACATTGTGCAAAAGTAAGGTGTGGAAGGTAGGTTCTGCGCTAGTGTATCACCTCTCACTACTGAGAGGAGGAATCCTCACACCGCAGTATTGTTTAGTGTGAGGTGTATCCGGCCACCCACGTTAGCGGGGACAAAACGGATTTATTAAAACGAGGGAATAATTTTATATAATCGTAGAAAAACTGATTTGGATGCGTAAACATGATTACAAAATAACGTTTACGTCGTAATGAAAAGTTCAACTGTAAATATTTTGCAATAATTTTCCTATGACAGGGGATGTGTCCCTTTAAACATAACTCGATATTTTCATCAATACCCGTAATTGATTATACCATTTTTAGTGTTAAAAGGAACTTGTAAAATTAAGGTCCATGGTCCAATCCAAAACTTACAGATGGGTTTTTTGGGGTCGAAGGCCAGTCTATCAAGCTGGAAATGTAATATAAGAAATCGGGTCATCCCCATTTAAGTAAAAAGTCTTTGTCTAACGGATGTGGATTGGTTCTTTAGTCAATAATTTTATCACAGAAAACTTTTTCCATTACATTAGACCTAGTGCTATTCGGTTATATGGTAAATCAAAAAAATGTGCTGAAGATGAAAATATATGTGGCATGGGTCTGATGTTGGGGCAACAGTACACGACAAAATACTGCTATTTTTCTCAGGCAACTGTACTGAAGATGAAATGAATGTGCTAATGGTCAGAGTTGCATCCTGAATCTTTCACTGCGATTTCATCGCGATTGTCAACAACAGTGATGAACTTGATGGCTGTGTCTGTGACCCTAGCATTGAGTTTGAATGTGTCAGTGGTGGTTGTGTCAATGCTACCTGGAGATGTGATGGTGAACCGGATTGTTATGATGACAGTGATGAAGTAACTGCACTGAGTGTGTGAGGGGCTTATCAGTGGTGCTAATGGCAACTGATCTGGGAGCGTGGACGTGTATTGTTTTATGGAATTGTGAAGACAATAGCTGATGAAGTTGATGGTGGCGTGTGGAATTATCCATATGAGAGTTTGAATGTGCTGCCGGTGGGTGTATCTATATGGAAACTTGGGTGTGTGATGGTGAATCAGATTGTATTGATGGCAGTGATGAAGAAGCAGGTCTGTGTGGCAACACAACTGAAGTGCCGACAATGGAACAAGAAGCAGGTAAATGTTATTTGAGCAGTAAAGAGTTACGGCATTTTAAACGGGAGTTTCCGTAACCTGACCCATCTGACACTTTTTTCTGGACACACTCTGAATTTGGAAAACATTCACCAGAATAATTAAAGCACAGGTTTATTCTGGTAAGGTTTCAGAATTCATAAGTGGGTCGGAAAAGTGTGTCAAATGGGTCGGTTACGGAGGAAATCACCATTTACCGCCCAAAAATATGGCATCAGTGCATCTATTCATTTTATTATATTAGATTTGTTTTGCCAGGGGAGACCCATCAGGACGGACCTGTTTTTAATGGGTGCCCAGGGGCAAACAAAATTACATCAAATGGTTAAAATACATGAAAATAGACCTGTCTCCCCCCCCCTCTTAAATTATTTAAAAATGCATATAACAATACACTCTTAAAATACCTTACCAAGATTACACTTCATAAATTAAAAAACATAAATGCAAGCTAAAGTATATGTATATAGATAAAAACAGAAGCATAGTAAATATAATTTTTTTTTTTAATAGACCATTGAAAATCAATGGAACAAGACAAACTTGAGCTCTCTCGTTCCTTACGAATTTAAACTGCACAAAATAGGATTCAAGAACACCCTTATCTGTAACTGAGTTTACTAACTTTGAACGGAGCCTGAAAGTATCTCTTCTCAAAAATCGTGTCCTGTTTGATGCATAAGATTATTTATTTCAGCGAGTGTTTCCATGGGCTTTCAAAATGCATGTAATATTTAGAAAAAAAGTAAATGTTAGAAAGGATATAATAACATTTACAGTGTGAGTCAATAAAAACCCACATTAGAATAAAAAATAATTAAATAGTTTAAGGAATATTTTTGCCTCAATGTTTGCTTTGGTTATAAAGAGGGATAAAACCCCTGCTTTCAGAAAAACGTTTATTTGGGGTCTGTGGACCTGGAGGAGAAGTATGACTCTTTTGCTGAGGAGACTTACAATTTCCTGTGGCCGATTTGAGAAAACAAAGATGCACGTTTTACATAGAGTAATACGGTCTTCAGCAGTGATTGTAACATTGTCAAACAATAGAAGGTGGGAGCATAATTGTAGGAGTATAATTAATATCCCGCGAAATTACAAACGAAAATGCTAGTGAAAAAAATGTTTCAATTTCCCAAATAAGAATTTCAAGATAGCTGGTGTATAAGACCACAGTTTACCTTTGCATAAGCAAGATTTCATGTTGTAATCTAAGACGAAACTTGGGAGCCAAAGTGAAGACCATAGGAAGGTTTTGTAGTCAGCTTGAAAAACAGTGCGTTATTAAATTTAAGTTTTAATTCTAATTTATTTACAGAAAACTTCAGTTTTAGTTTTCTTGCAATTTAGGGACGCTGAGTTTACTGTATTTGTGCAAAATTAATTACCTTAGAGATGTAAAACAAAATCTGAACACTTCATTATGTCTGAACTGAGGCATCGATATGGAGTGATTTCAATAACTGTCCTTTATGGTTGAACAATGTTAATTAATTTGATATTTGACTTATTAATTTGAGATTTTACTTAAAATTATGTTACAAATAGACCGTTTTATCAAACTGTTATGTTGTTGTCAGGAGAAATCATAACCAACTGAAATTGCATTGTTGAATTATCTTTTGCTATAATGAGTTCTTGGTATACTCGGTGCAGTATCTCAATTGTATGGCTAAACGCCACCCCCCAAACAGGATTTTTAGGTCTCTCCGCAAAATTGGCATAGTTTCATAACCTGAAGTCCGAAAGACACCAAATAAAAATCTTCTGATGTCCTGTTTATCTTTGTTAAACAACCAAAGCAACATTTAAGCAAAAATAAACGGTTTTAAACCTTTCAAGAAAAATATTTCCTGAATGGTAGGTTAGGGTTTTTTTTATTGACTCACACTGTACTTTGTAGGAATATTTCAGGGCTGGTTTGCAGAAAGTAAACTGATTATTTTTTTTACTTTTTCAGGAAACGGTACTGAAGATGAATATGCATGCATAATGGTCAGAGTTGCATCCCTGAATCTTTTCACTGCGATTACATCAGCGGATTGTGCAGACAAACAGTGATGAAGTTGATGGCGGTGTCTGGACCAAGTATTGAGTTGGAATGTGCAGTGGTGGTTGTGTCAATGCCGATCTGGCAGTGTGCTGGTGAACCAGATGTTTGATGGCATGATGAGTCAAATGTTACTGATTTTGTGTGCTGAGGGGCTATCAGGCGCCATGGCAACTGCATTCTTGAAGCCTGGAAGTGTGTATTTTATGGACTGCGAGACAACAGCATGTGAAGTGATTGTGTGTTGTGACTATCCATTGGTTTGAATGTACGAGTTTTTTGAATGTACTGCCGGTGGCTGTATTCTATGGCACTTGGGATGGGAGGTTGAATCAGATTGATTGATGCAGTGATGAAGAAAGCAAGGTCGGTGTGGCAACACAACTGAAATGCCACCATATGGAACCAGAAGCAGGTAAAATGTTATTTGAGCAGTCAAAAGTTACGGCATGTAACAAGCAGTTTTCCGTAACCTGACCACCTGACACTTTTTTCTGACACCTTCTGAATTCGGAAACCCTTCACGGATGAATAAAGCAATGTTTATTCTGTTAAGGTTCCGAATTCATTCATAAGTGTGTCAGAAAAAAGTTTTAGTTGTGGCAGATGCGTCAGGTTATGGAAACTCACCATTTAAACTGCAAAAGTATGGCATCAGTGCATATATCTTGACATCAATAATGAAAAAATATATGGACAAGACAAACTTGACGCTTCTTACATATTATAATGACACGGAAATAGGCTTCAAGGAACACATTATCTGTAACTGAAGTTTACTAACTTTTGTACTATAACTCTGAATGAGGCATCTCTTCCTCAAATGTCATTTCCTTTTTTGATCCACGATTTTTATTTCAGTAAAGTTTCATTGGACTTAAAACTGCATGTTATATTTAGAAAAAAGTAATCCTTAAAAAAGGAATAATAAAACTGGTTACTTGTTTTAGGGAAAGGTTTCATGGGCCAATTGTGCAGGGACAGGTAACTGATTATTATTTTCTAAGGAACTGTCGGCATATGAATGCACTTTATTACTTTATACCAGAATATGGCCATCAAAACAATATCTAAAATTGCTAGAATGTACACAAGTAGACCTACAAATTTTCATATTTACAATTCTCTCTCACACATGAGGTACGCATGCCACATGCAGGTACGCATCACAACACACACACACATTTTGGATGTTAGATACTATGAGGACATAAAAAAGAACCGCCTATTGTTAAAAGGAATAAACGGCATTCGTAAACTACTGAGGACCTTTGTTTTACTTCCAAGGTCCTTTGTTCGAAAGAATTTCTTTGGTGTTAGGTCGTCAGAAAATATGTCATGACAAGATCATGCAACACACACACCATAAGCAGATATATACCAGATCTTAACCGTATAACCTCATCTCTATATCTGTTTTTTTAATTAATCAGTAAAACCCACTTTAGTCTCAAGTAATACTTAGGAGGGTTTCACTTGCAGTAGGGTGTGGTTACATGAGGGGTAGCATTAGAATCACTCTAAGTATAATGAATTTGCCAGTGCGTCTAAAACAGAGAGGGGTGGGACAGTTTATACTTATGTGGAAGGAATTTGTGAAACTTGTACTGATGACAATTGGTCTTTTTGGCAGTGGATGATAATTGTGGTCGTGTTTTCACACTTTCTAAAATTTAGAACAATTATCTTAAGTAAAGTAATGAAATATATGATTATGAAAAATGTAGTTTATAATGGACAAAGTTTGCCGTCTCATTACTGCTTATTTTGTTTTCAGGAAATGTACTGCAGATGAATATGATTGCTAATGGCTAACCGGTCCCAGAAATTTATCATTGTGATTATTTCTTAGACTGTGGAGACCAAGTGAGAAGTTGATGCGTGTCTGTGACCAAAGTATTGACTTCCAATGTTGGGCAAGTGGTTGGTTGTCAAATGAATGGGAATGTGATGGGAATAGATTGTTTTGACGGCAGTGATGAGCCGTGATGAAGTCAGGTCAACTGTACTGAATGTGCTGAAGGAACTTATCAGTGTGCTAATGGCAACTGTATCCTGAGAAGTGGAAGTGGAATTATTTAATGGGACTGTGGCGGACAAAGTGAGGAAGTTGAAGGTTGTTCATGTGACCTACCCCATGAGTTGAATGTACAGTTGTGGATGCATCCAAAGGCAGTTGGTGTGTGATGGTGAATCGGATTGTGTTGATGGCAGTGATGAAGCGGAAAGTTTGTGTTCTACACAGGAGCCAACTTCAACACCAGGTAAGTTAAATTTATGCTTTTTACCCTTTAGTCTGTCCTGGTTTAACCAGGATAAATTCAGCTTTTTGTATTCATGATTTGGCATTGAATTGCTCAAATTACAAGGTTTAAAATGGTGTGTTATAGTTCAGAATTGCTTTTCTGTTAAAAGAATGTGTGGACGAATGTGGTGCATTTCAGGTAAACCTATCAGTCAGTTGTAATTTTAAAACATTAAGGATGCCATTCTTTGAATCATTATACTTTGTTCGTCGCCAAATAGGCAGGACTCTTCACACTGCAGCATACGTTTGTGGCATGAGGCGCACATGTAAAATGGAATTCACTTTCATGCGCAGATGAACAAAAGCCGAATAATTTTTGCCTCTTAGGTGATGAACAAAGTATAATATCAAAGTATGAGTGTTTTGAATAAACTTTTAAAGAAAAATTGTTGTTTCTTTTTTGTTTCTTTGTTTTATTAGGTACTTGTACTGGAAATGAATATACATGTGCTGATGGCCTTTCCTGTGTCCCCGAATCTTATCGTTGTGATTACATCAGCGACTGTGGAGACAACAGTGATGAAGTTGATGGTTGTGTCTGTGACCCAAGCATTGAGTTTGAATGTGTCAGTGGTGGGTGTGTCAATGCTACCTGGAGATGTGATGGTGAACAAGATTGTTACGATAGCAGTGATGAAATGAATTGCACTGAATGTGCTGAAGGAGCTTATCAGTGTGCTAATGGCAACTGCATCCTGAAATATGGAGGTTGAACTAATTTAGTTACGTGCAGACAACAGTGATGAAGTTGATGGTTGTGTGTGTGACCTTAGCATTGAGTTTGAATGTACTGCTGGTGGATGTATCAATGGTACTTGGGTGTGTGATGGTGAATCAGATTGTATTGATGGCAGTGATGAAGCAGAAGTTTCCTGTGGTGTAACTCAAATACCAGGTAAGCTGCTTATGGGCATAACTGCTTTAGAATTTGCCACAAGTTCTTGAAGCAATTGGTTTTACTTTCAAGTTGTGTCTAATTGCCACTGAACTTAGTTATTGTGGTTCTTATTCAATGTAGGAAGTATAAGAAGTGGAATATTAAAATGTGAATTTCTTGATCATAGCAATTTGACAGTGGCATAACCAGACCTTTGCAAATGGGGCATAGAAGGGGTTCCGAGACACATTATGATGGGTGAATTTTGGTCCTTCTCTACAGACACTGTACAAACAGGCAGTTCATGGGGGGCAGGTGGGGAAAGGGTTCTGAGCAAGAGGCTTGCCCCCCCCCCCAATAATGTCAAAAGATAAAGAAGCTTTTATGATAAGGTAAAATTGTTATGCTTAAATTTGTTCTTGTAGGTGTTTGTACTGAAGATGAATATACATGTGCTGATGGCCTTTCCTGTGTCCCCGAATCTTACCGTTGTGATTACATCAGTGACTGCGGTGATAACAGTGATGAAGTTGATGGCTGTGTCTGTGACCCTAGCATTGAGTTTGAATGTGTCAGTGGTGGTTGTGTCAATGGCACTTGGAGATGTGATGGTGAACCGGATTGTTATGATGACAGTGATGAAGTCAACTGTACCGAGTGTGTTGAAGGAGCTTATCAGTGTGCCAATGGCAACTGTATCCCTGAAGAATTCCGATGTGATTATTTCAGCGACTGTGGCGACAACAGTGATGAAGTTGATGGTTGTGTGTGTGACCTATCATATGAGTTTGAATGTGTCAGTGGTGGGTGTGTCAATGGTACTTGGGTATGTGATGGAAAGTGACGAAGAAGCAAAGAAGCAATCTGTGTGGCTACACAACTGAAGCACCAACAACTGAGCACAGGAACTGAAGCTTATCAACAGAAAGCATCAGTAGGAGCATCATCAACTCAAGTACCAACCACATCTGGTAAAAATACTAATCTGTAAAAATACCCCCTGTCAATTCAAATAAGGCCATTTGATGAGTGATGATGTAACCCCACTTTTTTATGTGCCTGCCCCTAAGGCAGGAGGAAGACACATAGGGATCAGTTGATGTCGTTGTTGTTGTCTGTTGTGAAAAAAGGGTTAAATTTGATGTAATTTCCACATACTTCGATGGATTTTAAACCAAATTTGGGTTCACAGTGCAACTTGGCCTCCTCATTTCTTGGATGAGGTCAAATTCACATACCCAAGGTAAAAGGGGTATGTGAGGTTCCAGTTGTAAAAATGGTCCTGACACTGAAATTGAAAATGTAAAATTGACCTCATTGAAAGGTTTTGGATTGAAGTTCAATTGGAACTGAACTGGTTTCTGATACTAAACTTGCATAATTTTCATCAGGTTGTTCACAGTCCTAGCTCTGTTTCCTCACCTTGGGAATGGCAATTAGAAGATTGTGGTACTTGTTTTATTTTAATTACTTAACGTTGTTGCACATGGTACAAAGCAAATTGCAAGCCATACCTTATGGTAATGATCATCACCTTTTTACATTTAACAGTTGCTAAGATGGGAAGAATGCAAAGGTAACAGCCACCATATTTTTATTTCAATTTGTGAATGATCACATATGCAAATTAAAAAAAAGACCTGAGAATATGCTTAACATTTCTGTATTGTTTTCTCATCTTCAGAGGCAGTGATTTGTGTGCGCTGGTTTATACAAGTGTATCGATTGACTCTATTGCATCTCGGGAAATGGCTATGTGATATTTTACTGACGGTGGAAGATGGCAAGAGTGATGCAAATGCGTGTGGTCTTCCAGGTTGTATGGGTTTAAGTCGATCAATTATCATCCAACACAAATTGCAACATCAAGTGGGATGAGTAAACATTGAGCTTCACATTCAAAAGGGTTCTCTTGCAGCTGCAACATTAGCGGGTTATCCACAAATCCAGTTCATTCATTAGGGGCAAACTGTGCCAATATAATCTAGAAGTGTGTTTGGTCCTAGTTCCAGTCTGCTGTATTTTGTCTGGTGATGTTGAAAAGCCTTTGGAGGATGCAAAATCTTTGTAATAGCATTACACCCCACAAAATGCCACACTTTTTAAACAATGGTCAACATGGCAGGTCTACACTTGATAGAAAGATGTCTATAACTGGATATCATAAAACGTATTTAAGGGGCGAATTTGACTGGATTTTAAAAATCATGCATTGATATTTGTCATTGCACGGTTGGCATAGTAAAGAGCGTACGCGGTCGCTATGCGGGGCGACCCTTCTTGGTTCATTGTGCTTAGAACGTTTACGGGCGACGTTGGATTACTTCATTATGGGCGAGGGTGTGCATAATTCGTTGCCAAAACATTCACTGCATTGTAGTTATGACGTATCATTTTGGGGGTAAAAAATATTTATACTCTTTATGTTGTCAGAAACTTTATGAATTTTAGGTTATGTCTGCATATTTAGTTTCTAATGCATTAGCAAAAAATCAATGCACTTGATTCAGTTGACTAGAACTCATAAGGGAAAGCGCCCTGTGGGGGCTTGTTGCCAGTATTTCGTCTTCAAACTGAGCCGGCGCATGCATTGATTTTTTGCCAGTGAACCTCGAAGTAAAAATCTCCAGCCATTAACATCAAAATTTCTTTAGATTTTGAATCAGAAATCAAATGTTACACCCCCGAGGTCTACCCCCATTGCTCATTAGTGAGGTGTAGTAGAGCAGAGAGAACCCAATCAAAATTAGACCTCTATATATCGGTACAAACCTTTAAGCTTCTTACCATGTCTCTGATTGGCATAACAATAATTTTTCTCAATGACAACCACGAAATCTCAGGGGGGAATAATCTCACTAAAATTTTGGGTATGTACGAGTTAAGATGTTTTTGGTTGGTCTAAGACGGAGAGTGATGTTTTTCTAGCAAGAAGAGTTAATCTCGTTTTCATGTGCGTTAGCTGTCAATCCATGGGGAAGATCAAACCACTTACGGCACTGAATCAGGGCCATGGACTTTTAAGGCCCCCGATGGGGTCTGGCGGCGAAGCAGGGGTCTAGGGGTGAAAACCGTAGAAAATGTTTTTTTTGGTGCAATGTGGTTGAGCCCTATTGTAATGTACTTCCTTCCTTTGATCCTTTAATTTTTTAGATCCCCTGGGTGTGCATGCTCCCTCGCACCCCCCTGAGTAAGCAATTATCTTTGATGTGACACTGGGGTATATTGAGTCCCATTACCATAATGCACCAGTTTGGGGAAATTAACAAAAGCCATTCTTTCTTCCATGTTTTTATGCCACAGGTACCTGTGAAGACCTACTTGTTGGCCATGCAGAGCAGAGCGACTGAAATTACACTAGGCTCTTCTCATCACCCACCTTAAAATCAGCTTGAATCTGTTAGAATTTTCTATATTTTTGGCAGTAACTGTAATAGACTGTAACCAGAATGCACTCTTTTCTTATGCGCAAACTTCTTCAACGAATGCACGGTACACCACAAGCTGGTATACTGTCGTGAGGACTGGTTGAAACTTACCAATTCGGATGTCCATGGCAAAATGATGTCGATTGTCAGTATTAAAGTGAGGGAAGATGGAATGTGCATAAGTTCAAATAGACCAGGTATGAGCACTTAAATGGATGAATTTCTAATGGCAGGCCTCATTCGTTATAGCAACTCACCAAATGTATCAGATAAGAGTAATAAGCAATATAGAATGCGTACTACTAATCCGAATTGGGCATTGTGATTGTGGGTCGGTCACAGTTCCTTGGCCCATTATGACCTTGTCCTCATCCACTTATTTATATAGAAATATTGTATATTAATACCGGGGGTCTGTGGTCTGACCGCAATCTCTGTTTTCTCAAAAACCGAGGGTCGCACATTCCGGAAATGGTGTGTAAGGTTGCCCCTTGACTGTCCAAAGAGCCCAGTTTGTATTGGTTTAGTGATCCAAATGTCTCAGGGGTCATTCAAGGTCAAAGGAGGTCAAAATGTGGTAAACATTGGTTGATTTGGACATTGAAAACTTGGGGGTGGGGGTCAATGTTTTATGCCGAAAATTTTAAAGGTACAACAAGGTCATCAGGGGGTCATTCAAGGTCAAAGGAGGATTTAAATGCCGGTTGGGGGTAAACTTTTGTGTATCCAGACAACACTTGGTATGGCAGGGCTCGATTGTTGATGCCAAACATCCTCAGGTCACGGACACGGGTCATAAGAGGTATTCAAGGGCAACGGATACCGCGAAACCCCGAAGGTCTATTCAACGCCGGTGGTGCTTCCGAACCCAATTGTAGTTGAGCGCGAAAAAAACCCGGGGGACTGCTAGTGTAAAAATACTGCTCAGATTGGAGGTGATTCTTAATGAGTTTCGGAAGAGAAAAATATTACATTGACAAAATAGACAAAACATCAATTTTTTGTCAAGTTTTTGTTTACTAGGTTAAACCCAATGGTAATATCTACATTTGGGGAATTTCTTGTCCGCCATGCTTGACACCTGCCCAAAATATCCATCTAAACCATTGTGAGCTTCTGGAAGTTGGTTGAATGCGGTAAATCCAGTACATGACAAATTGTTTTAAGTGCCAAAATTGAAATCAGATCAAACATTTAGCTTATACCTAATTGGCACTCTAGGGTTGAGCAAGATTTTGATCTTGGGTGAGCCAGTTCATTGTGATTGACAAAATTCAAGACACCTTTTGGTCACCATATGAACATTGGGTTAGTGATGATGACGTGAGGATGGGACTGATTTTGTGATTGGGCCATCTTGGAAAATTCTGCAATACAGACACTTAATTTTCAAAAATTTGTATTTTACATGTGGGTATGTAAAAATAAAACAAAACAAAAATATCCACCATACCGCCCCCCTCACTGGATCAGGCATCTGAACAAGCACGCTTGGGCACCTTAACAACAGCAGACTCTTTAACTGATTTGTGATATTTGGATGGGACATAATTTGTTATGTGAGTGTGAAGGTCATAAGTGATTGTTGCCTTTTGACAACCAATTCCCATCAAAGATACTATTTTTGGTCAGTTGCCTCTGGAAACGGTTCTTAGGTGATTATGCAGGTGCCTGAAAGCACCATTCAAGGAGCTACAGACCAAGGAGAAAGACTAAATGAGAGTCCTCATTTTACATGGAAGCACAAAGATTATCACATGGCAGCTAGTGCTCTTACAACCTTCTTGCACTGACAACTAATTACACACCACATATTTCCAAAGTTGACTTGTTTTCTTTTCAGATTGTGTGTGCTGAAGGTGAAATAATATGCAATGTGTTGATAACTCAAACTTGCATTCCGGATGAGTACAGCGTGTGGATTACATAGTGGACTGTGCAGACAACAGTGATGAAGTCGTGGTTGTGTGTGCCGACTTATCCGTTGAGTCCAGTGTGGTCAGCGGAGGAGTCTAATGGTACTGGTTTGTGTTGAAGGTGGTGAAACTAGATTGGCTAGGATTGGCGTAGTGTTGATGTGACTGAAACGGCCAGATCTGTGTGGCTACACAAACTGTAGTACCAACAGGCATGACACCAGGTATAGTCCAACCTCGTTATTGGCCACAATTTATCTAAGATCCTTTCTGTTATGTTGCAGCCAGTTAATGCCGCAATGGGTTTTTATTTTTTATTTTAGATGTTTTCCCTCTTTTTTCCATATTAACCACTTATTTTTTCTGTTAAAGTGTTACTCGCCTATATAAATGACTTACTGTAGGAATAAGGGCTTCCCACAGCTTATATCAGGTTGTTTTCTGGCTACAACCATGTGATTGGAGTATTATCCTCATAATAATTTGTTTCAACATGGCATTAAAAACTTGTGGGCCCCAATACCAATGTTTTAATGATATCCTACTTCTTCAGACTTATAAGTTATACAATAAATTTAACCAAACATTAACACGATTTTGCACCATCTTGCAAAATCTAGAAAACTGATAAAAAAAAAAATAAAAATAACGCATGTCAGACTTTTTTCAAAAACAATTATCAATTAATAATTAGGGCGTGTGTTGTGAATCATATCAGTAACCCCTTTCCCAAAACCCGAAGTCATTTGTTCAAGATTGATCGGCCCTTTTTCCCAGCTTCCGCAATTTTTTGCCAATCTTTGGGAAATTTCACAAAATCATTCTTTTCTTCCATTTTTATGCACAGGTACCTGTGAAGACATACTTGTTGAGCCATGCAGAGAGATACTGAATTACACTAGTGTCTCATTCTCATCACCCACCCTTAACAATCAGCTTGAATCTGTTCAAATTTTCTCATATTTTTGGCCTGTAATAGACTGTAACCCAGATGCACTTCTATTCTTATGTGCAACATTCTTTCCGGAATGCTCGGATACACCACAGCTGGTATGTCGTGAAACTTGCGAAGCTTCCAAATTTGGATGTCCATGGCAAAATGATGTCGATTGTCAGTATCTACCAAGTGAGGAAGATGGAATGTGCATAAGTTCAAATAGACCAGGTATGAGCACTTAAATGGATGAATTTCTCATGCAGGCCTCATTCAATATAGCAACTCACCCAAATGTATCAAGATAAGAGTAGAGCAATATAGACTGCGTACTACTAACCGAATTGGGCATTTTGATGTGGGTCGGTCACATGTTTCCTTGGCCCATTTATGACCTTGTCCTCATCCATTATTCATATAGAAATATCTGTATATTAATACCGGTGGTCTGTCTGTCTGTGTGTCTGACCGCATCTGTTTTCTCAGAAACCGAGGGTCGCACATTCCTGAAACTTGGTGGGTAGGTGCCCCTTGACTGTCCAAAGACCCAGTTTGTATTGGTTAGTGGATCAAAGGTCATCAGGCGTCATAGGAGGTCAAATGTGGTAAACATGGTGTATGGACATGAAACTTGGAGGGTGGGGTCAATTGTTGATGCCGAAAATTTTAAAGGTCACGACAAGGTCATCAGAGGTCATTCAAGGTCAAAGGAACTGTGAAACCCAAAGTTCATTCAAGCCAGGTGATTACGAAACCCAAGTGATCGCGAAACCCGGGGACTGCCTAGTGTAAAAATAATGCTCATATTGGAGTTAATTCTTAATGGTTTTGGAACAAGAAAATATCCATTGACAAAATATACAAAAATCAATTTTTGTTTCAGTTTACTATTTAAACCAATGGTAATATCTACATTTGGAATTTCTTGTCCGCCACTGCTTGACACATGCCCAAATAATCCATCAATACCATGTGAGCTTCTGGAAGTGGTTACTGCTGTAATCCAGTACATGAAAAATTGTTTAAGTGGACCAAAATTGCAATCAGACTCAAAAATTTAGTATACTAATTTGCACTCTCGGGTTGAGAAGATTTGATCTTGGGTAGCCATGTTCATTGTGTTTGAAAAATTCAGCCCCTTTTGTTCACCATATGACATTGGGTTAGTGATGATGACCTTGATGGATTGGGACTGATTTTGTGATTGGGCCATCTTGGAAAATTCTCCAATACAGACACTTAATTTTCAAAAACAATTTTACATTGTGTGATGTAAAATCAAAAACTGAAATACCCCGAACAGTAAAGACGACATTGTTAGGAATGTAATTTGCATTTTGAGGAAAATGTTGGTTGTGCTATTACTGAATCTACCTATTTGTGCATTGTACTTCTAAATTCAGATTCGCACTTCTAGGTGCTGTGCTTAACACCTCCTATGTACACAAAGGCAGCATTTTATAATACCTGCCACATGTTTTGATTGAGATCTCGATCACTTGAGCACAGTAGGTGTTAAAAAGTACTGCCATTAATTTTCTGAGTTAATGGATTTAGTGTTAAGTCAAAAGGGGTGTTCTGGGTATGAGGTGAAAGGTAAGCCGGTAGTTCAATAGAAGGTAATATTGAAAAAATACTTTAAAATGCTGCTTCTTTTGAAGAAATGAATGGGCATTTACAAAAGGGTCGGGTTTCTTACCTATTGTAATGGCAAAAGTCCTCTTGCAAAGGTCAGAGGTTATTAACAGGTCAAGTGGTCACATAGACTGATAAGCTACTGCACCATTGATGCTCTTGTTGAGTCCCTACAGCAATATTTGTGGGGCACAACAGGGGCGGATCCAGGATTTGAAAAACGTCAAAATTACCGGGGGGCTGAAAGGCTAAACTTGTCCAAAAAAGATCCAAAATGGGCTGATTTTGCAAGATTTTGCAGAATTACCTAGGGACGCATGCCCCCTTCGCCCCCTCCCTGGATCCGCGCCTGCACACCACGCTTGGGCACCTTAACACAGCAGAGATCTTTACTGATTGTGATATTTAGATGGACATAATTTGTTATGTGAGTTGAAGGTCATAAGTGAAATAGCTGCCTTTTGGCAGCAATTCCCATCAAACATACTATTATGCCAAATCTTTGGTCAGTGGCTCTTAAAAAGGTTCTTCAGGTGGTGCAGTTGCCCGAAGAACCATTTCAAGAGCTACAGACTCCAGACTCCAGAAAAGATAAATGAAGTCATCGTAATACATGGCAGCACACGATTATCACATGGCAGCTATTGCTCTTACAACCTCTTGCACTTGACAAATTATATTACACACACAAGTTGTCCTTGTTTTCTTTTCAGATGTGTGTGCTGAAGGTGAATATGCATGCTTTGATAACTCGACTTGCATTCCTGAAGAGTACAGGTGTGATTACATAGTTGACTGTGCAGACAACAGTGATGAAGTCATCGGTTGTGTGTGCGACTTATCCTTTGAGTTCCAATGTGTCAGCGGAGGATGTCTAAATAGTTCTTGGTTGTGTGAAGGTGAACTAGATTGCTACGATGGCAGTGATGAAACGGCAGATCTGTGTGGCTACACAACTGTAGTACCAACGGGGATGACACCAGGTATAGTCCAACCTCGTTTATCTGGCCACCATTTATCCAGATCCTTCTGTTATGTGGCAGCCAGTTATGCCCGCATGGTTTATTTTTTATTTTAGATGTTTTCCCTCTTTTTTCCATTAACCACTTATTTTTTCTGTTAAACTTGTATACTAGCCTATATAAATGACTTACCGTAGGAATAAGGGCTTCCCACAGCCTTTTATCAGGTTCGTTTTCTGGCTACAACCATGGTTGATTGGATTATATCCTTCATAACCATATCTCTGTTTCAACATGGCATTAAAAACTTGTGGGCCCAATACCACATGTTTTTTTAATGGATATCCTACTTCCTTCAGACTTAAAGTTATACAATAAATTTAACAAAAATAAACACCGATTGCACCATCTTGCAAAATCTAGAAACTGATAAAGAAAAAAAAAATAAATAACACATACAGACTTTTTCTAACCAAACAAATTTATCAATTAAAATTAGGTGTGTGTGACTCATATCTAGTAACCCCTTCCCAACCCCGGAAATCATTTTTTCAAGCTTGATCGGCCTTTTCCCAGCTTCCAAATTTTGCACATCTTTGAAAATTTCACAACACTGACTCATGTAGTAGAATTTCTACAGGGATTTAGATAGATATTTAATGAATTGAAATCTGTTCTCTTGGTTCTGGAACTGCTACGATGCCGTGTAAATACCTGTCGGTTTCAGCGTATGTGGTAGTGAATAGGCAGGTCATTTTGTAAAAGGAATTTCTAGTCAAATGTCTTCTAAGAGTTGTGAGATCATTAAGTCATTGTTGAAAAATCCATCTTTGGCATCATGAAAAAAGGAGAATGCACTAAGCTTGATCACAATAATACTTGAGT